>JACCGJ010022724.1:0-21171 GCA_013407085.1 Atriophallophorus winterbourni
CATACTGCTCGCACTTTATGCTCATAAATCCGGATGCGTCAGTGTTTACAACGACCTCTCATCCAAAGTCTCCACCACAAGTGGTGTCCGACAAGTATGTCCGATTTCTTCGTTTCTGTTCAAATTTGTAATTGATGCCATCATGGAATTATGCAACGAAGGAGCCCCAGCTTTCGGAGTTCACATAATGCCAGACGGCAAGCTTTTCGATTTGAACTATGCTGATGATATGCTCTTCGACTCGTACACAGATGATACTGAATAAGCTAGCTATTATTGTGCCGGCATTTGGAATGCGTTTTGCACCATCTAAGTGCAGTGTTCTGCTGCATGATATCGACTTATCAAGCATCACGTTATTACTTGACAATCAGGCGCTTGAAATTGTAGATTGTTTTACGTATCTCGGTAGTTATATCAATAATTCTGCATCGTTGCATGATGAGGTCTCAACACGCATTTCTGAAGCGACCATAGCATTCCGCAACCTAGGTCACCTCTGGCGTCAGAATGAACTGTCTCTCAAGAGTAAAGTCTACAAAGCTAAAGTTCTGGCTGTATTACTTTATGGGTGAGAAACTTGGACCTTACGTAAAGAGCACAATCAGCTTTTCCAAGTATTTGACAACCGATGTCTCCGCAACATTCTAGGAGTTAGTTGTTACAATCGCATACGCACCGATGCTCTCCGAAATAAGTTCTTCGGTAGTAATGTTGATGTAGGGAAGCAGGTCAACCTGCATAGGTTACGCTGGTTGGGTCACGTTTTACAGATGCCTTACCATTGACTTTCGAAACGGATTCTTTTCTCTTAAATCTCTTGGTAGACAAACCGTTACGTAACATAGGCAGCTAAAAACCCTTACTAGTAACCTTTCCAAAGTCGGCGCAGCACGTCTTCCAGGCTGGGGTTCCTGCGATCAGATGTCGTAATGGGTTGTTACGCTTCAGGTTGTATCGAAACCGTGCTCAATGGCGGTCTTTCACTGACATCCTGATCAAGCACTTGCCGTTTAAATGACTCATTTTCAGTCCCCAGTTCAGACCAATAAATGATGGGGGCGTTGAAATCTCCCACCATTTTTCAGTGTGTGGATCTACATTGCTGACCGATCTGCATTATAAATGTATCCGCTATTCGGCTGGCTTGCCGAAATACCTCCACGTGGTCCCAGCTGGGTGGGCTCGGTTCTCCGAGCTCAGTGGTGGTGTCTGAGGGATGTGGTGGGTTTCGCTGGCAAAGCGTTCTCCCTATAAAAAGCCACAAAAATCCAATGATGACATCACGACGCGGCGGATGTGACTCGCCGCTCCAAAAGTCACTGCCCCTTGTCCTATCCAAGGACATTGTATGGTGCACAGGCAAAAACTGAAGTCACCAACCTATCAACGGGGTTATCGGGCTCCGAACTGGAAATTCCCAGAAAAGGGCGTATGAACCGCTTCGTCGGTCACCGGCCACCGATAGGTGCGAACCTCTCTCGCTCCACTGCCTTGTGGGTAAAGGCTCGGGGTGGGACCCCCTAAACGAAATCTCCCCTACTTCGGTGTAGGCAACCGGGTAGTATCATGCCTACGTTCAACGATGCCGATGCAACGCTTGTATTGTATATATATATTGTATTAAAGCACAAGCCTGAACCAGGCAAAGTGCCGTACAGTAATATACTGCACGTGGGCTGAGATACTGTCAGGTTGCCCCATTGTTTATGTTGAACGGCACTATATCTGTATCAGATTGTGCATATATAATATAATATCCGCTAAGGTGTACGTTGAACGATATGACTAATTATAGCAAAAAAATCTGCGTTTCTTATGCGGTATCACATCCCGCAAACTGCACCGTGACGGATAAATGTTGAAAGTAGAACTTTAATATCCAAGCTGAGTCCGTTTTGCGTCTTCCTGCTCCAGAGAACTTCGGGTTCCCGCCACCACAATGTCTGATCCTTACAAGGAGCTCATCTATTTGGTTTTCCTCACGTTAAATTTCATAAAATCCCTAGATCCCATAATGCATATCGTCAGAGGTTCTCGGCGAATTTTCTACCTGATCTTAATTACTTGAAAATCCGAAATAAGTAAGCTCGTCAATTCGTTACAGTTCAATCTGTAGGCACACATTACCAGTAAATTTGCCTATTCGTTAGAGGCTAAAACAAATTTCAGCTGTCTAGGGCAAACTCCCAGCGCTGGTTAACGGATTAAGCGAAATGTCGTACGTGTAGTAATACGCTCTTCCTTTCATACACACGGCCTGGGCAATCTGTCTAGGCCTTGGCAACCTGATAGTATCATAGCCCACGTGCAATCTCTGACTGTACGGCACTTTGCCTGGATCAGGCTTGTGCCTTCATACCATACCATACACACGGAAGTCATAAATTCACTTTGATTAAATTTGACCCTCGACAGGTCCGATCTAGTTTTAGGCGCATTAAAAAAATAACAATTTAATATTCTCATCTGTGATAAACATATTATTGGTTTGGATAACCATATTTGTTAACTTTCCAAGATTTCTTTCTAGCTCCTTGGCATCCGCCGCAGTGTTATTTTCAAAGCACACTGAACTGTACGTAGCTGATGATGGAACGCCCATAATGTGCAAACTGATGCTGTTGTTAGGGTAGTTTGCTCTATCGTTTGTTTCGTGGTTTTCGTCCTCCGATGATAATGAATCGCCATCTAAGTTCATTCCATCAAGCAGAACAACTTGCGATTCGGCGCGGACTATGTATGAAATCACAAGCCTGATCCAGGCAAAATGCCGTGTAGTTAAAGACTGCACATGGGTTAAGATACTTTCTGGTTACCCAGGCTGTAGCGTGTATTCGTGAGTAGCTAACTAATACTTTACTTTTACTTTTGTGCTGCTGACTCCACGGGTGGATTAGCCGCTTCTAACTTAGATGAAAGACTGAGATTTGGGCATGTAGGATTTAACCAGGTCAGATGATTTAGACTATTTCACTGTTCTCTATCGAGCAATCCATTGGGTGGTAGTCACCAGTGTACATAGTCCTCATATACTCCGCGGAAGTCTTCGACAGCGTCGATTGGTGACCACTTGGAAACGGGTGAAATTGTGAACATCGTGAGTATAACTGTGCCCAACTAATGTCTTATCCAGTATACGATAATCCGTCAAATGCTTCATTGTCTTCTTAGATCAACCAGTTTTGCGTGGTTCTATAATTACCTCAACTTTCTCATTGTATGAGTGTGCAATCGTGCTGCACAGACGTACAATGCTGCCCCACAGGTTTGCAATCGTGCAGTACTATACTATGCAGTTAATAGTGCCAATAGATTTACCACCGGTACATCTGTCTAGGCCTGGGCAACCTGACAGTATCTCAGCCCACGTGCAGTATCTTACTGTACGGCACTTTGCCTGGTTCAGGCTTGTGCTTTAATACATAATACATACCACCGCTACTGAATTGTATGGGCAAACACACTGGATTCTCATTGCTATTTTCCTTTTATATCCGCCTAAGCCAGATCAGTCTATGACTTTGTGGTATCTTGCCTGATTCCAGGCTTATTTTTTACTTTACTTTTGTGCATCAGGTAGGCTGAAAAGACAGAACCGGGGCGGATAAATCTATTGGAAAATATGACGTGATTTGAGCAAGCACTTCGCCTATCGACCACTCCAACCACGAATAAAATGTAAACAATCAATCAGGATATGTATTAAGTGTTCTGGTGTAAATCGAACATATTTGTGTCGTCTATAACAGTTTTCATACACATGCATATTGTATATCAATAGTAAAATCGAGAGCGTTATTACGGATAGCTTATTTGCGCACGCATTGTATGCATTTCTGTGCTGTGCGGCTAACATCGTGCTAAAACATGCTGAAACACGCTGGAGTCTCACTACCATTTCTATGTCCCCCTTCATATCTGTCTAGGCCTCGGCAACCTGACAGCATCTTAGGCCACGTGCAGTCTCTGATTGTGCGGCACTTTGCCTGTATCAGGCTTGTGCGTTCATACCATGCCATGTATGTATGTATGTATGTATGTATGTATGTATGTATGTATGTATGTATGCATGTATGTATGTATGTATGTATGTATGAAAGCACAAGCCTGATTCATGCAAAGTGCTGCACAGTCAGAGACTGCACGTGGGCGAAGATACTGTCAGGTTGCCCAGGCCTAGACAGATATGAGAAAGGAAACAGAGAATAGAGATGGTAGTGAGATTCCAGCGTGTTAGCGCACGCAGCGCACTACCGGTTTTGAGATCACATTACATGACAATTTTCCAAAATCCCTCTTCAAGTTTCCCAATGTTTTTGACCCCAGCACCGCAGATCTCTTGCGTTATGTTTTCTGCTAACAGAGTACGTGAAAAACTCATGCAACCTCGACTGAACTTCTCACTAAGTATCTACACTATCACACCGAAAACAGTTGCTGAGCAACTTTGCAAACCGCTTGCGGTATATTTCCAAAGATGGATGAACACATCTGACATCTCTACTGGTCGTAAAGAAAGTATCATCACTCGCAGTGATCCCGCAAATTACCCTCCAGTCACTCTCCTACGAGTGCTTTATAAGGTAATGGAGGTGACTGTTGCAGACGAAATTATGGCTTTTGTAAAAAGTTCAAATTTTATCACTGTGGAACAACATGGATTTCGTAGAGGGCATTCCTGTACCACGAATTTCCTTATAGCCATTGATTGCTGAAAGATGCACTAGCCACCGCAAACGAGCAAACAAGTTTTATTTAAGCCCTTTGAGTATAATACTCAAGGTCTAACTTCTACACTAACAAAAAGACGCTACTACCAAAAGAGAGCGAATTTTGCGGACAATTGGTATCGAAAATAAATGCTACAAATTTCCTGCTCGAATCTACTGGGCTTCGCAACCATAGATAATAATAATTATTATTACACAAGTCTTTACAGACGATGGGCCAACAAGTATACCATGAAGAGGGTACATGATGAGAAAAGGGTGGTTTCTTGTCTGTTTACACATGCTGTTTTTGAACTTTTTTTGTCTTTTTTAGGAATAAAAAAAGAAAGAGGGTCACTGATAAACGGGAACACAAGCACAGCAGGATTCTCGCCACTGGTTTCTTTCTTTAGCCATCACACTGAGTGTTATCAGCCACATATCTTCACGGTCCATAGATAAACTCTTGACTTATTTATTGAGAATATACTCCAACAATTCACAATCGTTGCAGAATTTTATCGTCATTGTAACACCTTCCAACGCTTGGTTCACATAATGCCAGACGGCAAGCTTCTCGATCTGAACTATGCTGATGATATAGTTATGCTCTTCGACTCGTACACAGATGCACAGATGATATTGAATAAGCTTGTTATTATTGTGCCGGCATTTGGAATGCGTTTTGCACCCTCTAAGTGCAGTGTTCTGCTGCATGATATCGACTTATCAAGCAGCACTTTATTACTTAGCAATCAGGCGCTTGAAATTGTAGATTGTTTTACGTATCTCGGTAGTTGTATCAATAATTCTGCATCGTTGCATGATGAGGTCTCAGCACGCATTTCTAAAGCGACCGTAGCATCCCGCAACCTAGGTCACCTCTGGCGTCAAAAAGAACTGTTTCAAGAGTAAAGTCTACAAAGCTAAAGTTCTGGCTGTATTACTTTATGGGTGAGAAACTTGGACCTTACGTAAAGAACACATTCAGCTTTTCCAAGTATTTGACAACCGATGTCTCCGCAACATTCTAGGAGTTAGTTGTTACAATCGCATACGCACCGATGCTCTCCGAAATAAGTTCTTCGGTAGTAATGTTGATGTAGGGAAGCAGGTCAACCTGTATAGGTTACGCTGGTTGGGTCACGTTTTACAGATGCCATTGACTTTCGAAACGGATTCTTTTCTCTTAAATCTCTTGGTAGACAAACCGTTACGTAACATAGGCAGCTAAAAACCCTTGCTAGTAACCTTTCCAAAGTCGGCGCAGCACGTCTTCCAGGCTGGGGTTCCTGCGATCAGATGTCGCAATGGGTTGTTACGCTTCAGGTTGTATCGAAACCGTGCTCAATGGCGGTCTTTCACTGACATCCTGATCAAGCACTTGCCGTTTAAATGAATCATTTCCAGTCCCCAGCTTAGACCAATAAATGATGGGGGCGTTGAAATCTCCCACTATTTTTCAGTGTGTGGATCTACATTGCTGACCGATCTGCATTATCAATGTATCCGCTAAGGTGTACGTCGAACGATATGACTAATTATAGCAAAAAAATCTGCGTTTCCTATGCGGTACCACATCCCGCAAACTGCACCGTGACGGATAAATGTTGAAAGTAGAACTTTAATATCCTAGCTGAGTCCGTTTTGCGTCTTCCTGCTCCAGAGAACTTCGGGTTCCCGCCACCACAATGTCTGATCCTTACAAGGAGCTCATCTATTTGGTTTTCCTCACGGTTAATTTCATAAAATCCCTAGATCCCATAATGCATATCGTCAGAGGTTCTCAGCGAATTTTCTACCTGATCTTAATTACTTGAAAATCCAAAATAAGTAAGCTCGTCAAGACTCCTGCGCCTATTATATTCTTTTGTTGGATATCGCATGCTTACACAATGCTCGGCCGAGGAATCACGCAAAATTTGGATTTCGTTACAGTTCAATCTGTAGGCACACATTACCAGTAAATTTGCCTATTCGTTAGAGGCTAAAACAAATTTCAGCTGTCTAGGGCAAACTCCCAGCGCTGGTTAACGGATTAAGCGAAATGTCGTACGTGTAGTAATACGCTCTTCCTTTCATACACACGGCCTGGGCAATCTGTCTAGGTTTTGGCAACCTGATAGTATCATAGCCCACGTGCAATCTCTGACTGTACGGAACTTTGCCTGGATCAGACATGTGCCTTCATACCATACCATACCATACACACGGAAGTCATAAATTCACTTTGATTAAATTTGACCCTCGACAGGTCCGATCTAGTTTTAGGCGCATTAAAAAAATAACAATTTAATATTCTCATCTGTGATAAACATATTATTGGTTTGGATAACCATATTTGTTAACTTTCCAAGATTTCTTTCTAGCTCCTTGGCATCCGCCGCAGTGTTATTTTCAAAGCACACTGAACTGTACGTAGCTGATGATGGAACGCCCATAATGTGCAAACTGATGCTGTTGTTAGGGTAGTTTGCTCTATCGTTTGTTTCGTGGTTTTCGTCCTCCGATGATAATGAATCGCCATCTAAGTTCATTCCATCAAGCAGAACAACTTGCGATTCGGCGCGGACTATGTATGAAATCACAAGCCTGATCCAGGCAAAATGCCGTGTAGTTAAAGACTGCACATGGGTTAAGATACTTTCTGGTTACCCAGGCTGTAGCGTGTATTCGTGAGTAGCTAACTAATACTTTACTTTTACTTTTGTGCTGCTGACTCCACGGGTGGATTAGCCGCTTCTAACTTAGATGAAAGACTGAGATTTGGGCATGTAGGATTTAACCAGGTCAGATGATTTAGACTATTTCACTGTTCTCTATCGAGCAATCCATTGGGTGGTAGTCACCAGTGTACATAGTCCTCATATACTCCGCGGAAGTCTTCGACAGCGTCGATTGGTGACCACTTGGAAACGGGTGAAATTGTGAACATCGTGAGTATAACTGTGCCCAACTAATGTCTTATCCAGTATACGATAATCCGTCAAATGCTTCATTGTCTTCTTAGATCAACCAGTTTTGCGTGGTTCTATAATTACCTCAACTTTCTCATTGTATGAGTGTGCAATCGTGCTGCACAGACGTACAATGCTGCCCCACAGGTTTGCAATCGTGCAGTACTATACTATGCAGTTAATAGTGCCAATAGATTTACCACCGGTACATCTGTCTAGGCCTGGGCAACCTGACAGTATCTCAGCCCACGTGCAGTATCTTATTGTACGGCACTTTGCCTGGTTCAGGCTTGTGCTTTAATACATACATTTAAGACTGATATCAGGAATCCGCCAAAGGGCGCCTTTTAACTGAAAAATCGCATTACACCAACGGTCAACATTCATTTTTACTTCAAGTTTTAGCCCCTTCTATTAATTTTTGGTGGCTTACCAGGCGAAGTCACAGCTTTGGACGAACAAAAATTTGATCCGTTTCTGTTGCATATCTTTTTTCGGTCCCAAGATGGAACCTACAGTGCAGCGCGAAAGACATTCAGTGGGTAGGAATTAAGATGTGATGTGATTCGCTGTTAGAAAAGAGCTAAGAGCAGGTTTGATATATATTCATGAGATTTCCTTGGTATAGTATACAAGTGATGTCCCCAGCACGACTTAGCGTTTGTTCGAGTACACCTTTCTGGCCTTTGCATACCAAGGTGTAACAGAGAAGGCAACAGTAAGTTGATATAAAATAGCGCTCCGCCAACTAGCTAAGGGATTTCGCTCTATATTTTGCATCGGTTTTTTTCGGATGCCTTTCCCGTAACCCGTAAAGCATCGAGTGGTTGGAATCAGGATTTTCAGTTTTCTAGATTGCCTGTCCAACGGGAATCTGATGCCGGTTTTTTCCTTTAAGTTGGTTCCTACAGCCTTTTCCATGAATGGATATACTACAAGGCAGTGGTGGTTTGAGATAAGGGTTTTCCTTTTCGTAGATTGACCGCCTAGGGACTTACGAGCGAAACATACACGAAGCAAACTCGTTTTAAGTCGCTAGTCACCCACCTTCGCCGCTTTCTTTGTCAGTAGATGCAGGTCCGCCATATCACACAGAACCCTGCATGGAAGCCAGTACATGTACTTGGTTGTCAGATGCTATATGAGACGCGTTCTGCTAACGCAATTTTAGAAATAGTTGCTTATCGTCAAAATCACTCCGGCTATAATTATTTTAGAACTATGTACACCATTACTTTTGCTATAAAGATAGTCTTCTCCTGACTTTAGCAAATCTCAGTCAGAGAATAAAATCGCCAATCAAAATTATGTTTAAAATGTAACGCTGAAATGAAAATGCTGCTTCATTTCACCATTATAAAACTCGTTTGTAACGAAACTAGACGTGTTCATCGTCTTATTTGATTAGTGTTTTATGCTAGTGAACTTGTATCCTTTCTGATTGTTGTGGCCATTAATTAATTAAATGTGACTTACCATTACTCTAAATTTTTTTCATCGTACTCTATCTTCTCTCGATTTGTTTCAGTATCCATTTTTGGTGAAGTTTCGAAGCGGATACATTTGAGCTCCGCCATTATGGTAATATTTTTCATTTTCATTATTTCTTTTCCAGTTGTTTCCTTCGTTTAATCGTTTACATCGCACAAGCAAGCTTCTGAATTTCGCCCTGATTACTCGTATACAATGCGCACCATTCGCATCCGATTCGCTTTACAAAGTCTTTGGCGTTGATCAAAATTGTACGCACCAAGAGATAAAGAATGCGTTTTATCGCCTGTCGAAATTGTATCATCCCGACGTCACTAATGACCCGGAAGCCCGAAGCAAATTTCAAGAGCTAGCTCGTGCTTATGAAATCTTGGGTAACCCATTGAAACGAAAGGATTATGATCAGGGTTTAATGACTGGTGCTACTTCTCTTCGTAAACCTGATGAATCAACAGAGGTCAACTCCGATTTTCTCCGTGATACAAGTACTCGCAATTTCAACGCGTTTTACGTGAAACAATATAACCGCACGTTGCATGATTCGTGGGTTCAACGTGCTGACCCGCAACAACACAAAACGGCAATGGAATTTCGGCGAGACAAGCGCATCGCCTGTGGATCCATATACGTTTTCATTTACGTTTCGATAATAATTTGTTTTATGTATCATAAGTTTAATCAAAAACCAATAGAATTTCTTCCTACTTCGCTGAATGAATCAAGCACCCAATAGTAATGAACTTTTCTGAGTCCTGGCTGTAATATTACATCGCATATAGACCGATGTTTCGTTATCACAGGTCCACTTCAAATATTGTATGTGTTCGTGTTAATTTTACATTATATCATTTATTCCGAGTTTTCTTGTTCCTTATTTGCACAAAAATGTATATAGTTCCTGTTGGGCGAAACGTCGTTTAATACGTGAAAATCAATATTTACGAAAAATCAAATCTCAAAAGATCACTGTTAGCTTTATCCCGTGTTTGAATGCCACGATGTTACTTTCTAGTGGGGTGTATGAACGAAAAGCGATCGCCACAGAGTATTCCGCTTTGTCAGTTTATATTTAGTTATGTTTTGTACAGTTCAGTGTAATCGAAATCAATCGTCATTTGTTCGTGGTCTCTCACTGCCGCTTAAGCGGTATCGACACTAGTGAAACAGACAAAATCTAAAATTCATTTCCCACGTTAGGTAGTGTATATCGTGTGAAAGTAGCCTTTGCAACATGTGGCTTGGTATGGTATGAAGGCATAAGCCTGATCCAGGCAGAGCCGAACGTCAGGTTGCCCAGGCCTAGGCGGATATAAGGATAATGAGACTCCAGCGTGTTTCAACATGCAGCTCACTACCGTTGGTCAGTCAAGTTAGCGCGATATTTGCCGCACATCACAGAAAGGCTGCACGATTGCACATCCGGGCAACGTGTGAGCATCTACTTACTAACTGTTGAAGATTTCGACACCCAAATCAAAGTTCAGTTTATTATGTATCCTTGTATTCGCTATCTAGCCTATTGTGGCGTTCATTACGGAAAATCCATCTTTCCTTGTTCTTTTACTTTTATGGGCAACTGAATTCTTCGAAATGCCCCACTGACTATCGCTTTAACTTGTTTCCTCCAAAATGTTTAACGAGTGCGTCTCTAAACCCAGTAGAGCTTATTTTGATTATCTCATCAATATTCAGGGAGAGGTCATTTGGCATTACGCTCTACCATCTAATATTTCAACGTGCCGTTTGACTCACGTCCTTTCTACGGTCGATTTCGACCGTGTATTCATATCTTAGCTGCGTGATGAAATTTGTATGATGTATGTATGTATGTATGAAAGCACAACCCTGATCCAGGCAAAGTGCCGCACAGTCGGAGACTGCATGTGGGCTAAGATACTATCAGGTTGCCCAGGCCTAGACAGATATGAGGGGGGAAATAGAAATGGTAGTGAGACTCCAGCGTGTTTCAACATGCAGCTCACTACCGTTGGCCAATCAATTTAGCACGATGTTAGCCGTACGGCACAGAAATTTAGAACTCTACAACTCTTTGCATGACAGTGGTCCAATTCGGCATGAACAATCTTTTCCAGAACGGGAATAGCTGTATCCTATACTCAGTACTGCTTGTATGGCATCTTTGTGGTCTTCGTTCAGCAGCAATATGCTCTTCTTCAGTCTGAAGACGGTCTACATTTCTCAAGGGCCATCTTTTGATAGCCTTTTAATTTCGAGTGCTGTAACCGTAACGATATATCTGCTAAATCCAAGACTTTGATTTCGACAATGTTACGCTCTACCAGATAGGTCACATGTGTTTCTCAAACTAATTGCATGATGACAGCGTTGTGCGTGATGGAGATGCATGCAAACGAGCCATTTTATTACAGCGTTATAATTTCGGTGTGATTGTTCTTTTCGACTTAGGTGAAACAGTCGTGAACTTTAGGCCATAGACAATCATTCATTTGTATACCGATTGTTCCAGGACCACCAGACTGTAATGCACTGTTTACCTTTGTACGTTTGTAGGTTTTAAAGAAATAGGATTTGTAACGTCATATTTGTTGTATTTAAACACGTGGCACCTCAATCGTTCCAACATTCACACTTTTTCCATTTGTGTAGATTACTTTTAAACGCCTCCCGCTTCCTTGGATTGTATGGATTGCACCGCTGTAAAGTCCGTACGGAAGTTCTTGCTTGGCAATTACCTGTAATAGATAGTGTTTTCATTCGAAAAGCAGTTTTTACAATGCGCTTTATGCACTTGAAAATCAATTTATCCACAGCGGAGAAATTTGTCTTCGCTTGTCCTATTGTTTCGGCTGCTTTCCTATTCTGTTAGTAGCTTGGATTACCTTAGGTTCCGCACTATCTTGTTATTTAGTTTAACCATGAACTCATTAGTTCAAGTTATCTAAATTTACTTTATCTCCTAACTCGGCTTATAACGAATTGTTATTCAATTCATTCACGCCGCTCACGTCTCACACACAAAAAATGTTTATAAATTTTCCGCTATCGTTGTGCTGGTTTTGTTCATATGAGTAGACAGTGCGTTTTTCTTGTGGCGTTGGAATCGCAATATTTATATTATCACTGTCAGTTTGATGTGAATTTAGAAGCGACACACCGTGCGGCTACGACCCCTCAGAGCATAGAATAAAAGAATCTGGTTCGACGGCAAAGATAGATTCGCAAGTGGTTTTTACTGATGACGCCATTTAGCTTGGTAAAGAAACATCTAAGCTTAGAAAGCACCAACCACTTAGCTACAAGTCTTTTCATCCATTCCGAAAGCCTGACGTCGTCGTTGACTTCCTTCGATCGATGTTGAACATTGTAAATGTACGATGACATCTTCCACAGCATTTTACATGATTTTACGATCCGATTCGGAAGAAGCAATCTCCCGCTGTGATGACCAGCACTCGGTCGATCGGCAGCATTCACACTTTCGGCGTGATTCAGATTTAGCAACCGAAAGCAGTGCACACGGTCACCAGCTTAAAGATGACGCTTCACGCTATGCAAGTTTATTCAAAATGTCCACGACTTTCAGATCTCTTTTGCAAACGTCTTTGTTGCGCGATTTCAACCTGCTCAAAGGTCGACTTCCTGATTTTAACTCTTCACAGAATATCTCTTTTGAAATACGAACGTTTTCCACCCTATATACATGACCCAGGCAACCTAGGCGGCGCTATCCCATTGAACATTTTCTATAAACCACCTTTAGGAAACACTTTTACATTTGCTACTTTGTCCATCCACGATATGTTGCGATGCGATGGATTCTCCGCAAATGAAAATCATTTAACTTCCATTCGTGTCTTGCGTGTATGGCCCAGGTTTTTACTTCCATAAAATAAATCATTTAGCAAGCACACGTCTTATACCATCATTGTCGTCTTCATGGACTTCTTTCGGTCTTATGCTTTAGCAGTCGGTTAATCAAGCTCCGTCACTACCAAAAGGTTATCCGTAATATTTTAACCAAGGTATGTGGAATGATGTACTGGTTCAAGCTGACAGTTTTCAATAGTGATAATGTGAGGCGATACAGTCCCTTGACCAATAACTCTCGTCTTGTTCATGCTGATTGTCAGTCCAGTCTTCGCATGCTGATGAAAGGTAGTCCATTAGCGACGGAAGCTGCTCTTAATAGTGAACAATGATAGCTAAATGGTCGCAAACTGCGGGTCACGGATTAACACATTCTCTAACTTCTTTTATGCTCTCAAATATTTTTGATATAAACGCTTGCTATCACACCACAACTTCACGGCGATCATTATCCGCATTGTTCACAATTTTTTTCAACATTAAAAATTATACTAAGCGTTTGGCAAACTATCTGCTACTATATATGTTTTCAAATTCTAAGCACCTGCTGCGTTTACCGTTAGTGGATACAGTTTACTTATCGAGAGACACTTACCAAGAGTAGCAGGTATAATATAGCTTGTAATTTTCAACTTACTGCTGCGTTCTCTATGTCCAAAATTTGCAGTACGTTTTGGTCACTTCCTCCAAATAGCAAATATCGATATGTTGGATCGTATTTCGCCACATATCCCTGTAAATGGTACAGTCAAAATAGTGTTACATTTGAATCAAAATTAATTTTTCATTGGTATGGATATTACCATGGGATCACAAAATTAAAGACCACCTAACGTTTTGCAGGTCCAAACTTATCGATATGTTTATTTTTTGCAATAATCCTCAGGCTAGAATTTGTTTTCATTTTAAAATATATGACCAATGACTTTTTAGTGTAGTTTGCATCCAATTGCGAAAATTGCACGCGCAGAGATTTTTTACAATTCAGCTGCCGATAAACCGATCCGTATCGTTTAATGTAGTTCTGTCTTGAAGGAAATAGCTTGTCAATACTAAATTTTTCTCCGTATGTAGTAGTGTAATATCAATCGTGTAAATTAATGATCATGTCACGTGCGACTCGTCCAAGAAGTAGTTTATTCTCTACCGATACCCTACATTCAAACCATTGACTGAAACAACAATCTTTTCATGCACGTGTTTGGTTATTTGTTTAACTTTCTGGGTTTCTCGCATTCCTAAAATGGTTTACTCGAATTTTCAATGCTGTGAGTTTTCTTCGAATTCCGTTCTCAATAAGGCGGAATTATTTAACGCAATTCGATACCAAACATGATACACATCTTTCGTTCTCACTAGAAACGCCGAGTTACATTTAGCTTACTTAGCACCCTGAGCTATATAGGTACTGTTATTTGGTAATGTCTGAACCGTTCCTTGGCTCAATAACATCTTTTTTATTCGTTCAATACTAAGTTAATCTCAATACTTTTACATCACCATTATCAAAGTGCTTGTATTGCCTTTAAATTATGACCTCGCTTATGGATGAATCGATTTGGAAGGAAAACCTACCTTGGTAGGTTGGTCGTCTGGTGCGGATATGAATCGAGCGATTGGTTCTTCTATTTGTTGAACTTCGTGTATCAATCCATCATGAATTCCCAGTACGGACTCGTCGAATGCCCACATCTATATACAGCTTATATTGGATAAGTATGCCATACCTCTATGATATTTTTTCCATATGTCCATGAACTAGTTGTAATGATATTCCTTAGCGGATCAATATCCAGTCCATCATTTCCTGCCACGTGCGGTCCATAAATTTGCCTTATAAAGAAAATTTCCTCTCACATATACGTTTACCACAAAGAATTTCCCTGTTGGTCATTCCAAATTTGTATCGTGTTGTCCCAACTGGCGGAGATAAATATCGGCAGGTATCTCGTGTCTGTTTGACCTCTTGGATGATAACACAGTGCAGTAATATGACTGGTATGTCCACACGACTTGCGTGTGTTTATACTAAAAACGGATAGTTAAGTGTTCATCATTCTCACCTTGCTTGTAAGATCTTACCGGGATTGGACGAGTTGCGGAGATACACCCTGATACGTGCATCAGCACCTCCGGTGACAAATTTCTCGTTGTTATAGGCTATTGAAAGACATAGAATTTGGTTCATCGTTCCAGCTCCAGTACTAACAGTAATCTCATCCTCTATGGCTGGTTCTTTCCATACTGACAATAGTGCACTCTTATTGCAACCTTCCATGCAAGACCATAATCGAATTAAGCCCGATGAATCTGTTAAACAATCAGAATTTTTCACTTACATGTCGCCAGTAGACAGTATTCTTTGTTGCTATATTTTTCGGGTATATTATGGAGAAACCTTATATCTGTGCAGGGCATAGTTTCTAAACGCGTTCTCAAACGCAAAGCTAAATGCTTATAGTCGTGGTTGGCTAAATAGAACAACTACGACTCATCTGACAATGACACGATCTTACCCTAATATCACCGTTGCATAATCCCACCGCACAGAAGTTGTTTTCTGGAGAAACTCGTAACACTAATGCGTCTGCTTCTAGTTCTCTTCATTTATGAGCGTATCGTGTTAACGTACTGTTTCGTTGTCAAGGACAAATTTGACTCCGTTTCATCCCGTAGGCTGACTGAATCTTTGGTGTTCTTTTTTTGTTTTGGTTGCACCAAATCGCTTTCTTCATCTGATACCTCGCTGCCGAATGATTGTTCGCAACCTGACTCAGCACTGTCGGAACTGCTTTCAGATATCATTGGCTAAAATGTACAAAATGTTTTATAAATTCAATATAACCATTATCACATGATTGTTCAGATAAAAAAATTAAGTTCACCGTGTAACACTTTGTTGTATTGTTGTTATGCCATATAAAGCTTAACATATTGGTACGCATTATGATCGCTGTGAACGTTTTGTAAGCTGCCCTTGTCTGACCAACAAATAGAGATTATTACAGATTGAATTCATGTTCGCAATTGTTTTTAATATTTATCTATTTATCCACTCAACGCGATTCATGGGACATCACGAATGTGCTTGAACCACGAAAAAACATTACGCTTCAAATTTTTAATAACACTAAGCTGCTAGTTGTACAAATTTCACCATTTCTATAAAAATGTTCCCGTATAACGCGATCATCAAACAACTTGTGACAATCACGTCTAGCTTCTGACTGCTTTTAAAAACCCAGCCTGTCTACTCTCATTTACACGAGATAAGACCAAATTAAATGGCTGGCGCCTCAAAAGCAGTTTGCTTCAGACAGATAATTCGTGCCAGCGATTTTTGTTCATTGTAATTATTTGATCCTTTCAACGCAGTAATGCATGACACGATGATTCCAACCGAAACTCTTAACTCTATGCAAAATGTATTCTCGACTGACTATAGTGAATGAAAACAACTATCAAATAAAACAAATTATGTGGTAATCCTTCTTCAAATCGCCTTTCGACACTTAAGTGCTTCTTGGTTTAATTTATAAACCAATGGCTTAATTTAAGTGAACCCTGGCTTAAAAAACTGCTGCTATCCGAAGAACTGTTAGCTTTTGATGTGTGGATCGTATAGCAGACTCGTATTCTGTTCAACTTGCGACAAAGCACATTTCATTTTTTCATTAATCGGTAATGGTAATGATGGTAATTTGTTAATGGGCATTTTAAAAAAATTGAGTGATACTAGTCTAGACACATGGAAGTGGTTTTAATAACATGAAGTTATCAGATTCAATAGTTGCAGTTGACCACCGTGTGTTCTGAATCGATTTTGATCTTTTCCTTAGTTCTAACAAATGGTTGACTACTTCAAAAACCGTGCCACGTAAATGGTATAATTTTTGGTGAACATACATGAAACTTTTCCTGAAGTTACTCCAGATGCGATATCTCACCTGTCCCCGGGTTTGCTTTTCCTCCGTGTATTATTTTATAATCACGCGATTCTTATGAAATTAAACTGTGTACAACACTCGCTATTATGTATTAATGTTTTTAAGTATCACACAGGCATATGAGTCTCAAAGTAATTTAAAATGAATCATAATGTACATCTAGAACATACGTTGTTGACGTATTGTGAGATTCTTTTGACGAAACCAGTCTTTAATTTTTGATTCTCTTAATAGCGTGTGAGTACTGGTGAACGGATTCTGTTCACTCAAATCGGCGCATATTTTGCGTAATCAAATTAAGGTAGGAGCAATGAGCTGAATTTGGGTTTGTGAGTTCCGTTGTTCAGATGACTCGGTTCGTTTATTCTTCAAGGGCTTCGTTTATGTTTACTCACTACTTTAATCAAAATACTTGAATTTTCTTTAAAAATTCTAGCATGGTCAAAAGTATAGTTGCTACTTATAAACGCATTTGGGTTGTATCTAAGGTTCAATTGTTGCTGTTGTTATCGACCTCGCTGCTATGATGCCCGGTTTGTTGTTAGTTTTGTGGGCAATAATAAATTTTCTCCGTTAAATTTATCACATTTAATGTGCCAAAATCAGCTGCGACAGGTTGTGCGACAAAAATGGTTCTTGGAATTAAATCCTAAATCTCCGAAGAACAACACACGGAATTTAACTTCGCTTAAGTAAGGAACTTCTTTTCTAAAACCTACAGTAAAATTTAGCTCGTTGATATGATAGATATAATTTCTGCAACCACTTTTATGTCTGTTTTTTTACAGATTTTGTTTCGTTATTTAACATTAGTCTAAATAAACCATATCGAATATTTTTAAATAAAGACCCAACATTATGCTTTTTCTAATATTTTCATACTCACACCGAATGACAATCGCAAATGAGATCGAAACTCCAAGGCATCATCTTGCTGCACATTCATTTTTTACAACAATCGGGAACCCATAGGATTCATTTCTTTAACGGTGTTTGTCATCAACGCGAGTATATACAATGTGCGCTTGACAAATTTATTCACGCTGCTTTGGACACCATCCACGTAAGTTAAGATAACTCAGGCTTCAAAAGCAGGGAAAGTATGTGTTTAACTCAGTATGTGTAGTTGGGAAACTGCACCAGTTACAATTAGTGGGACTGTCGCAAACACTGTTTCGCTGTTCACATAGCTGAAGCCGGAAACGATCCAGCTTCTTGCGTTGTCTGCCTTTTTCTTCCTATTTTTGAAAGAAACTTGCGATATTCACTTGTTTACTTTATTTCATGACATTTAAACTACTATACCTTTCTATACACAATGATACTCGCTTTTTCCATTTGTCAGGGCACGTTCTGCTCTCAAATGGAACCATCCATAATTTCTTTATTTCGCCATCAACTAATCACTCGAAATCTCAAATTCTTGTGTACAATAACGTGTCGTCAACTTTACAAGCTTTTCGCTTTTTTACCACAATATACTATAGATTATTGAGTCCCAACGGTGCATTTCTAAAATTTTACCTGAAAACTAGAATGACATTAAATGCATTGATATATTCTAATGCAAATTGACTTTGAACACATTTAATATTATTTTTTCCTTATTATAAATGCAAGTTTCAAAATGACATTGCAATTCAAATATGCGTCGCTTGGCACCATGTCGACGATTAACTTCCAACTACCGAACTTAACAAAGGACTAATATTTTTCAGTTCAGTTCAGTTTGCACATGACAGCATGTGGCTAACGAGCCAATCAAGCGTCCAGGATTTCTTTCGGTGGAAAGCTGCAGAGAAGCAACCAACATTGCCAAAACGTTTTTTTCTTTTTCTGTTTGTAATCTTCGACGATCACGACGCCAAGAGATTTTTCGGATTGTGTTTAGGAAGCACCGCGTTATAACTGATGCTGGAATAGAAGAAGCAGTTTCTCTTCACCAGAATGGTGAGAGATCAGCCGAAGTAGAATCGTGTATAAACAACAGAAAACTCTAGCATTTACTTGTTTCACGGGATAATGCTAAAAGATAATCTACCTAAGCTTGCATGGCAATTAGGGAGAGTATTCAGGAAAAAACTTAAACCAGTTGCGGTCCAAGCCCTGCTTAACACATGAGACGGAACTGCAGGATATAAGTTCTTCTGGAAGAATGTTCCAAATTTTTAACACACCAAGGCTAAAAAGTGTTTCCTGGAGTCTAACCGCATCGTTTCTTAGCAATTTTAAGTGAATGGCACCAGGTGCCCAGCTCGGAACTTAAGGGAAAGAAGTCGTTCATTGACATGCCACTTAAACCCTTCAAGACCCTTAAGGTTTCAATTAAGTCACCTCTTAAACGACGACGCCTAAGGGATAAGAGTTCGAGAGACATCGGGCGTGCAGCGTACGGTTTCCCTCGCTGACCCTCAATCATGCGGGTTGCGAAACGCTGTACGCTTTCAAGTCGAAGGATGTTCTTTTTGTAGTGAGGACCACGCCCGAACAAAATATTGGAGATGCGGCGGAACTAATGCTTTGTAAAGTGGCAGGAATTCATCTGGTCTTCTGCTCGATATCACTGATTTCATCTATAAAAGTACCTTGTGTGTACACTGAGCTGCAGCGGCACATTGGTCCTCACATTTGAAGTCTGCTCTAACTGGTTTTCTCAAACCCTTAACACACTGTGTGGCGTGAACACTGAGGGGATTTCCCGACATCATGACCGAAATCTTATCATCATGGCTGATAAGAGTTTGTTTTCTTACAAGTTTCCGGGTGATTCCGCCACTGTTATGACCAGCTTATGAACCGCTCAAGGTAGTGAATCAAGGTATATTCACCTGTTGATTCGATGAAATTCAGATCATCCGCGAAAATGAAGCAGGGACACTTCTAGGCAGACGACAATTGATCGATGAAAATTAGGAATTAAAGAGGACCGAGAACCCAACCTTATGAGATCCCACTGATCACGTCGGTTGGGCTAGACAACGTGGATCCAACCGGAACTCTGAATGTCCTAACTGTAAGGAATGCTTTTATCCAAGCATGCAGACAAACCTTATGCCTTTTACTGCTTGTTTTATCTCTAGAAGGCGGTGACTTACGGAATCGAGAGCCTTGCTAAAATCTAAGTAGAGGGCTTCTACTGACATTCCTTCGTCCAGCATTTTAGGGGCAGTATCGAGAAAACTAAAATGGCTAGTCCGGCAGTAACTTCCCTTCAGAAATCCATGTTGAGTTACACTCAGTAGAGAATGCCGACTAATCTTCCGACAGATTTTTCACGCAATAATTTTCCAGTACTTTTGAGACGACGCTAGTCAGGCTTTCAGGTCTATATTTTCCAAGAATTGATTTGCAACCACTCTTGTGTATTGGCACGACTAAGGCTTCTTTCCACTTTCTGGGAACCACTTCTAGCTGGAAGCGTGAAATAAAGAGCTTGCAAAACGTTTCGGTAAGCGCTGATGTAGGATTTTTAGGCATAATTGAGTCGATACCATTCGGTGCCTCAGATTTGTTGACGCGAACGTGGATAATTGCTTCATGCACCTCATCCTCATTTAAGAAAACTAGTCTAATACATGTGCACTAGGTGTTATGCTAAGCAGACCCGACGATGCATTTGAAGTATTTTCCCGTCGTTGAACGCTACTGAAAAACCCTGAGAAGGCAGTCGACTTAGACAGGTCGGTATCAGCTAGTTTTCAGTCCCCCAATTTCAAATCGCGTAAGTAATCCAGTCAAATGTCTATAATCGTCTTGTTGAAGCGTAGTAACACGAAGCCAGATTGTCTCGTTAAGTCAGAAATATTCGAGTCTAGCTTGTACCTCGACGTCTCGAATCGGTTAGCATAATTCTACCTTTGCTAAGACAAATTGTTCATTTTATTGATAATAATAAAATTATGAACAATTGAAAGCAATGATTTGGTATATTCCAGTAATCTGAAACTTCATGTAACTTTGACGATAATTATGTGTTTCTATTCAGTGCTTTTTAGAATATTACTGAGTTTTTACGTTAATATTGTATTCTGATTCGTTCATTTACTGATTCTGTGAAATACTTAAATAAACGCTTTTTAACATTAATATTTTACCGACTTAGAATTTCACCTCACAATTGACTGAAAAATTTATTTTTTGTACATATTTTGATTTGCTTTGATATACATTTTGGTATTTATCAATTATACTTAGAATATCAGAAAGAATTCTTAG
>JACCGJ010022728.1:0-18548 GCA_013407085.1 Atriophallophorus winterbourni
TACTGTGAGTATTCCAATTCGATTTCAATCAATACAGAAATCATTGGTTCACAACCGTAGTAGCTTCATCGAGTCACCACCTACATGTTGAACTTTTGCACTTTTTTCTACATTTAGTTTTCAACAAAAACATCGATTCATCTGTATCAAGAGATGATATTGATTATAGATTGAATAAAACGGATTGTATATCGTGCTGTAGCACACTGAAAAACATCTGCAGAACTGTGAGTATTCCAATTCGATTTCAATCAATACAGAAATCATTGGTTCACAACCGTAGTAGCTTCATCGAGTCACCACCTACATGTTGAACTTTTGCACTTTTTTCTACATTTAGTTTTCAACAAAAACATCGATTCATCTGTATCAAGAGATGATATTGATTATAGATTGAATAAAACGGATTGTATATCGTGCTGTAGCACACTGAAAAACATCTGCAGAACTGTGAGTATTCCAATTCGATTTCAATCAATACATAAATCATTGGTTCACAACCGTAGTAGCTTCATCGAGTCACCACCTACATGTTGAACTGCTGCACTTTGTTCTGCATTAAGTTTTCAACAAAAACATCGATTCATCTGTATCAAGAGATGATATTGATTATAGATTGAATAAAACGGATTGTATATCGTACTGTAGCACACTGAAAAACATCTGCAGAACTGTGAGTATTCCAATTCGATTGTTATCGAAAAAGCTTGCAATGGTTCCGTGGTAGTTTTGTTCAAACGCAAAGAGTTGAGCAACACAATACATGAGTGTTTTGATAGGTTCTCGAATGGTTAATATTGGTACACTACAATTTAAAATACCTGGTTAAGTGTGGATATATTTTATACTCTGTTTACGAATGATTCTAAACACATCGCCTTGATCAAATTAAGAAGCTTACTGAAAGTCGTTTTGCCAGTGAGAATGCCGGAGATATAAGCAATTTAACGAATTTTTATTCTCCAATTTTCAGGAAAAATAATCATGAATGTCAAAAATTAGGAATAAGCATTTGTGATTGAGATGTATATAAGTTGGAGGAAAACTGCAAGATGACAGTAAAACCATCTGAATATCCAATGGTTCACTGAAGAAACACACATGTTTTCGAATAGGCTATGTCAAGAATCAACATCTTTTGCAAATTTCTTTGTCGAGTTCATTTTTATGCGCACTCAAATTTCCTTGCATTATGAATACACGATCCGTCCAAACATATTCCAATCTATTGTTATTTTCAGAGTTATCAGATCGTCACCTTTATAGTTTGTTGACCGAGATATTCTGAACGTGTCCACCACAGCTGACTCGCGAGCTCCTTTGCTAATGGCAATATAGAGCCACAGGTTTTAGTAGTGGTGTTATATTTCACTACCCGAAACAGTGCTAGTTTGTACCGTAATATCAAGATGAACTAAAATACGTTGGCCGGATATATGTTTTATTATTAAGACATTAAGTACATCACCTCAGCTTGTAGACAAATGCGACAACCGTAATAAATTTGTCAAACTTATTTTGCTCGTTTTCCTTAAGCATTCGAACATCAGGCGCCGAGGATCCTTCAATGTAAGCCAGATATTTACCCTATTATTTTCAATCAATTTTGCTATACAATGGACAATGCAAAAGAAAATAAGTAAAATTTTGTTTATACACTTTTACAATTTTGAGCGAAATTGGTATTGGTAGTTTTCAATAAAACATAACGAAACTCACAGCACCACAAGCGACGGTCTTCAGATTATTGTACATGTTTCCACACATATAAGATTTATTGTCCTCCGGATTTAATTTCATTTTCATCAGAATATGCACCACTGCAGCAAGGAAAATTTAATATAATTCATGGATATTTGTTAGCTCACTATGATTTTTACAATTTTGCAATATTAATCATAACCATTGTATATACTTTCGCTACTCTGGTTCGCAGACGTGTTCGCTCGGATTTAATCTTCAATTAGAAAATAATGAATTCAACCTTTCATCCTCTTAATCATTAATGTCGCTTTCGATCAAACCATGCCACTCACACCCTCTCGTATATATCACATTCTCATCCGAACTGCAGTCGGTTTTTCTTTTTTGTGATTATCTACTTTAAATGGGTTTCCTTAAAGTCTGCCGTTCTGAATCATTCAGTTATTAGATTTTCATAAAAAATGCTACATGTAAGCATACTATTTTTTCATACAAAACGTTCATATTAATTATTTATACAAAAAGACACATGACATAATTTACCTACACGATTATCGAACTACAAAGGACATAGTTTTTTATATTGTTTATCCTTATACCAACATGCTATGTTGGCGTACTGATAAAGGCTTTTATATCATAAATTCTCACAACTTGAAACTTCGGAAACCGTATGGAGTTTGATTGTGCGTGCTGCAGTGTAACGGATTAACGTTACATATAAGTGATTCAACCTCTAATCTACATTCAAATAAAAATATGTTTTTCTTAGTCATCAAAAATCATCGGTCAAACCGTATAGATAATTCTTTAGATTCTCTACTGTATACATGCTACTCACCTAAATCTCTCAGTATCAGATTGAAGTGAGTAAATGGCGCGTAGCCGGTAGTTAGGTTGATATTCAGAGGATACGAATAACTTCGACTATTTCGCGAATCATTACAGTTACACAGCTTGAAATTTACTATATTAGGCCATTTCGACTCCGAACGTGCACGTTTGACTTTCTTTACGATTTGTCATTTGTTTTGCGGTTTGCTTGAACAACCTAGCCATTGCAAAAGAATTGCAAATGTGGTGATAAATTTGAAGGGAATTCGAGGATAAACTTAATCATTGTGAACAATGATTTCGAAACACGCAAGCGTCTTTCAGAATCAATATGTAATACATAACATTGAAAATATTTAGGCAAATTGAAAATGATTTTATTCAGACTTACTTCCGTGATTCAACGAAGGCATCAGTATTAGCAGACAGCAGATGAATTTCATCGTGTATATTTGGTTTCGCTAAGATAATTTCAGATTTTTATATGTCGTGCTATCCATGATTGTTATACAGATGCCGTGTGATTGGTTAGTTAAATTCAGAGATCAACATATAGCATCCAATAGTAATGATTAACGCAAAGCAAAAAATAACGTTTATTCGTGACTCAAGATCATAATCATGTCACCCAGTGTAATCTTGCGCTCACACTTGCTCGCTTACATATCACAACTGTTTTTTTGGTTCTGTTATAATAAGTTTTTGGTAACGTTTCGCTACTGAACACAGAAGCTTCGTCAGACCAATGGTGTCGTTGCGAAAATGCCATTTAAAACTGAACACTGTTCGTACCGACACCCTTGGTCTGACAAAGCTTCTGTGTTCTGAAGCGAAACGTTACCAAAACCTTACTATAACCGATTCATTGCAAACTTTATTTTCATGATTATGGACTCCCGATCGGTCTCGAATAATTTCAAATACCGAAAATACCCGCGTATAGGACGCACTTTTTTCTTCATAAGTTGCCCTAAAAACCCAGGTGCGTCTTATCCATGGATACTTTTATTATAAAAATTATGCATTTATCATAATATCAAAAATTCAGTTCTTCGTCTTATTGATAGGTTATTTCTTCCAAAAAATCTCCTGCACTAGTTCATCGACGCCTCAAAATCTGCAATGCTTTGCTCTTTCGCTAATCTTAGTGCCTGTAAACGAACGGCGAGTATCTTGAATTCATTTAATGAGCGCCTCTTTCAGGTTAGGGTGGTGAGCCTTCGAGCTTCTGTTCGCCCTCTTCACCTTTCGCATTTCTTTAATGGTACTTTCAGCTTTTCTCCATTTTCTGATCACGCATTCAGTCGGACCAAATTGCCGCTTAGCTGCCCGGTTCCCGTGTTCTTTCGCGTACTTGATCACTTCCATTTTAAAGTTTGAAGTATAGCTCTGTCGTTTTGTCTTCGTCATGTTGAAGGGTAATAATGAACTGTATCTTTAAAAACACCGGTAATAAGTAGAATAATTATACTGCTGATGTGTAATATCATGAAAGTGTAATATCAACCAATCGTGGAGTAGTATTTGACTCTCGTTGGAGCAGAAACTTTTCCTTAAAAAATGTCATCCAATCATTCGACATGACGACCAAGAATGAGAAGTGCACTTTCCACGATAGTCTACATAGTCTAGACCAGGGGTGGGCAAACTACGGCCCGCGGGCCACATCCGGCCCGTTAGACTTTTTAATATGGCCCGCCGACCTTGTCCAAACTTGTTACCCTTGTTGTATTTCACTCATTTTGCTATTTGCAATTGTTAATTATTGTGACCTTGAAAATATATACGTTTTGAATCCAACCGGCGCTGTTCGTTCTCTCTCGCTGTGTCTGAGCCGATTGTGTGAGAACTTGTTTGCAACTGTCTGGACTGACTGCAGTGAATGATTGGACTGTGAGAACCATTAACGCTCACGGATATAACTCCATTTTAGCGAGCTTGCTACTTTATTCGTTACCTGAACTGAACTTCCATCTTAACGGATTTAATCAAGCCAATTCCTGCATTACTGTTCGTACTCGGAATCTTCGACATCGTGGAGAATCAGTATCCTTCCCATTACAATTTCCTTGCTCAACTCACTTCAGCCTTCGGTGAGTTATTTTGAATTTTCTATCTGTATATCTTTATACAACATTGTAGCTATTATTTTGGTAATCTCTGATAGATTTTTGTAAGCCCATACCGCTACACCCTTAATGGACGTGTGGACCGTTTTTTAAGCACGTGAGACGGCAGAGCCATGCCGGACGCCAGTTGTAAACAGACTTCGGAAGTGAGGTGACGCTTGTAAAATTGGTCTCCGTGCTTCAATTTTCTGCATGTAATAACTGATAAACCCTGAAAGTTTAGACAATGATAATTTTCTACTTTATTTGTAGACATTTGAGCCCTTCTGTGAAAATGAGTGGACCAAAGAGAAGGTAAGTGGACAGCGAATGCCGAGTTTTTAATAAGGAGTGGACAACAAAATACTTCTTCACCGAAGTCCGGTCAACGGCTGTATGTCTGATATGCCAAGAAGCTGTTGCGGTTATCAAAGAGTACAATATCAGCCGTCACTTTGACACGAAGCATGCAAATTATGCTAGCAAGCAGTCAACACAAAAACGGGCGGCTACTGCTCAAAGGTTGGCAGCTCATTTACAAAGTCAACAGAACTTGTTTCAAAGACAAACAGCAATTCAAGAGTTGAGTACCAAGGCAAGTTATTTGCTGACATTCAAATTAGCAAAGGCTGGCAAGCCTTTCTCCGAAGGCGAGTTTTTGAAAGAATGCATAGTAGAGACAGCTGGTCTCTTGTGTCCGGAGAGCAAAGGCAAGTTTGAAAAAATCAGTATAGAACGCAGAACAGTGACTCGCCGCGTGGAACTGATCGACGCAGATATACTCAGATTGTTAAACAAAAAGGCAGAGTCCTTTAAGTTATATTCACTAGCACTGGATGAAAGTAACGACATAAAAGACACTGCTCAGCTCCTAATTTTTATCCGAGAGATTAATGACAGTTTTGAGATAACAGAGGAGCCTCTGAGCATGGAATCACTGAAAGGAAAACGACAGGAAAGGACTTATATGAACAGGTGTCTGCTGCCATCGAGAGAATGAAGCTATCCTGGAAAAAACTTGCCAATGTCACTACGGATGGATCGCCAAATTTAACTGGAAAAAACGTCGGGCTGCTGAAAAGAATCCAGGATAAAGTGAAAGAAGAAAACCCTGACCAGAATGTTGTTTTTCTTCACTGCATCATTCATCAGGAGTCTCTGTGTAAGTCTGTATTGCAGCTTAATCACGTCGTGGATCCGGTTGTAAAACTTGTTAACTTCATACGAGCAAAGGGACTTAATCATCGTCAGTTCATTACGTTCCTGGTAGAAACTGATGCGGATTACCAGGACATACTTTACCATTCTCGCGTCCACTGGTTAAGTTTGGGGAAAGTGTTTCAACGAATCTGGGATCTCAAAGTTCTGTCCTGAGAATTGCCACAACAAAATTAACTCCAGACCTCGATGCACTGGCAAAAACAGGAGACCAACAACACTGTTCCCACTGAAATTGGTGGGGTTTTCTGCTGTTTTATGAAAAAAAATGCATATTGAAAGTAAGGCAATTTTTGCTCTTTTTTAGGCAATTATAAAAGCAATATAAAAAAGGCAATTTTTCAAGTTTTGAGGGCTATTTTTTGGTAACCCTAGTGATGAGGACTCTTTTCCATATTTGACAGTTAATAAATTGGATTGTATTATTAGTACAGTGCTATGAGGTTTACATACACTAAATGTAATATTTTAGTATATATCTGGCCCAAACACTTCATCCAAATACTCCTGGTCCTGCCCCTCTGTCAAATTTTGGAACCCATTGTGGCCCGTGAGTCAAAAAGTTTGCCCACCCCTGGGCTAGACAGACATCTGCTGACTGACAGGATGAATGAGTCAGCAATCAGCACACACGACGATCATAGCGATTGTATGGAGTTCACCGTGATTGACTTAAGTTCACCGTTTCTATAAAAATTAATGGAAATTAAGGACTAAAATTAGGATGCGTCCTATACATAGGTACACAGCTTTTCCATCGTTTTAGGGTCAAATATCCACTGCGTCCTATACATGGTATCGTCCTATACGCGGGTATTTACGGTACTTTGTTTTTTTGGCTGTTTGTCGTAAGAAGGTGATAGTAAAAACAGTGTTAAGGTAGTAAAAATGCAATTTGTGGAAACAACTGCTAGAAAGCTTTTTTACAAAGAACCATCATCGAGTTGAACATCATGTCATTCAGATATAAACATTTGAATGTGAACTGATCCATTTCCGTACGCTTCTCAACACCAAAGTCTGGATTGATTTGATTGGCCGAGCTAGTTGATTACTTGACAAAACTCTTTTGTTCCTTGCCTATTAACTTTAGCAAGGATCACATTAATTCTGAAAAATTTTTCAAGAAGATTCAAGATTCAAGATTTCATGGTATAAGAAAAGCTCGTAGATGTACAACACCACAGGATATTCGTTTAAGGACGATAAATATATATACAAAATAAATTGTAGCATTAGGAAGATCGACAGTTTTGTATGTACAAAAAAATGTCATGTATTGCCGCGGTATGATCGAAAAAATATTCGTTAGGATAAAGATCATTTTATATAAACGGTATGTAGGGTGGAATTACAACACATAAATATATACAATTTGTTCCTGAAAATCCTTTCAATAGATGATTGTACAACATCTGACGATAGGAAGTTCCATAAGAAACAAACGCGCGCCGAATCGAAGAATCGACGGCAGTTCCGGTGAGAATCTGGAAGATAAAATGCCAGTGGGTTGGTACATGTGACATGGCTTGACCGGAGGCGGAATAGATGCCTCAGAGGGTGCATCTTTGAGTTCATTATTTTATAAGTTAGGATTAGATCAAATCGAACCAGTCTGCGAATTGGTGTATCCAAATTAAGATGCACGATTCGATTCTCATATGGTGGGTTGCGGAGACAGCCAACCATTTTAGTTGCTCTGGGATAAATCCTCTCGAGCAGCTTGATATCCCTTTGTATCTATGGTGCCAGGGCATGCACTGAGTAATCCATCACAAAGTTAGTATACGTGTTTATGAGCATGTGGGATGATTCACGGGGAAAATGTCCGAAAATACGCCTGAGCATAACTAGCATGCGGCTAGCTCGGTTGTACCCTGCTTCGCATTGCATGCTATTCTTAAGACTTTCACTAATCCATACGCCTAGGTCCTTTTCTTTGGTTGTCAATTTCAGTTGTTTTGATCCTAGGTTGTATGAAAATGGAAAATGTTTGCCTATTTGCAACATTTTACACTTTCGGAAGTTGAATGGAAGTTTGTTTTGCTCCGACCAGCTGTTCAATATATCCAAAAGGCTATGTAAGCGCAAACAGTCCATGCTTGACGTGAGTCGCATCCAAAGTTTAAGATCATCCGCAAAGAGAACCATTTTGGCTGTGACAAGATTCGGAAGGTCGTTGATGTAGATTAAAACGAGAACCGGACCATTTACCATTAATGCCATTAATACCAACATCATGCAGCTTGCTCAGGAGTATAAAATGGTCCGCGCGATCAAACGCCTTTGATATGTCCAAGTAACACGCATGCACGCAACAACCATCATCCACTGCCTGCGTCTAGTCGTCCATTGCCTTCAGCAGGTTAGTCAAACAAGAACGAGAATTCCGAAATCCATGTTGCTCTCTGTACAACAAGTTTTGGGCTTCGAGATGACTCACAATTCTATCGCACACAATTTGCTCCGTAACGTTTGAGTTCACAGGAAGGAGTGTAACAGGGCGGGAGTTTGCTGGGTCTGAACGAGTTCCACCTTTGTAGATGGGTGTTATGATTCCTATCTTCCAGTCAGTCGGTACAACACCTTCCCTTATAGAGAGATGGAATTAAACCACAAAGTGGTTTGCACAATTGATTGCTGCATAACTTAAAGATTGCAGGTGTGATTCCGTCACCTCATGTGGACTTGTTGATATTCAACCTGCGTAGGTGGTGCTGAACTATTTCAGAATTGATGCATATATCGCATATAGTCTCAAGCACAATTGGTACTGACAATTACGATGATTGTAATGCATCCTTTGGAATGAAATCTCGTGAATAAGAACTAGCGAGAGCTTTATCGGGTTTCAGCTTCGTAGTGTTGTTAACAGTTTAATAAAGCATTTTGGGATTTCGCGCATTCTTACTGCCAGCTGAAGCTGATGATATCGTTTATCCTATCGGATGAGATTTGTGACTTAATTCCGCAATTCGCGAAAGTTTGCCCAGATTGAACAAGTTCTGGCGACCCTGTGAATAGCCCATGCCAAATTTCGCTTTTCAACCATTTTCTAGTCCTACTGCGAATTTTCAAGTGTGGTTCTTTGCTATTATGTTTCGGGACATTTTTAGAATTGAAATGTATCATGTTGATTATGTAATCTGTCAGGGTTGTGCAATGCGAGTCCGGATCACTAAAATTTATATTATGTTCATTAAAAGCTACCATTGTTTCCATGAAACCAATGTAGTCCACTTTTCTATTTCGAATTGTTTGCTTTAGAATTCTACTGGTGTTGAACACGTATTGAAATAACAGAACGAGGTGGTCGCTCTGATCTAGCGGAGCGTGATACTGAACACCTTCAACTGTCGTGTCTCCAAAGGTTAAGACTAGGTGGAGAACCGATGTCTGTTACAAATTTGTTCGTCCTGTGTAATCGAAAACATTATTATACCAGGGGATGTAATCGAACATTTCGCGAAATTTGTAGTCTATTGATCGGGGTGGATGATATACTCGGTTATATAGTTGAGGCAGATTGAAGCCTGACATAATCAGCAATTGCGCATTGCGCTATTTTCCGGCTAACTGCATTGCTTTCAAGTGTTTTTTGGTTATTCGCATCCAATGATGATGTTGAACGGTAAACTACACCAACAATGCAACTGTCGCCTGAATCGAGCATCAAATTGCACCATATACTGTCTTCCAGATCGAGTTCAGTTTCCTTAACTACCCTACTGTATAAACGTTCGTGGTGGTAAACAGCTACTCCACCACCTGTTCTTAAGCGGTCTCTTCGAAACAAGGTCATGTTTGGAATAGGGAGCTTACGATCGCTCACTTACGGTTGGAACCATGACGTCGAGTGAGTGCTGATTACTGAGATCCTTCGTTTCGCTAGTTTGTTTACCAGGCATTGTGCGTTTGCATTTAGGCAATTGATTATGGTTTTCGTATACAGTGATGAGGCTGAAAGCTGGTCTATTTATCTGACCCTTCAAGAGTCGCACATTGGTAGATTTTTGAGATTGCCACAGTGTTTCTAATCGGAGTCTCGTCTGATTGTCGAAACCGTGGTTCCTTACCCGGTTTCAGCGAAGAAATTCCACGGTCACTCATTCTGATATCCTTCAGGGGATTCCTATGGTTTGCTTTCCAGTTAGCCCTAATTGATTCCATCATATCTATCGTTAAAAATGTTACTTTCTGAGGTTTTGGCCCGTCACCTTTATAGTTTGGTGACCGAGGTATTCAAAAAGTGTCCACCACGGCTGACTCGTTAGCTCCGATGCTGTTGGCAACGTAGAGCCACTGTGTTTAATCGTGATGCCGTATTATTATTCCGAAGTAGTGTTAGTGTGTCCGGGAACATCAAGAAGAACAAAATTGTGTTGATCAGATTTTGTCCCATTGTCTGAATTACCTTTTGTCTCCCACCACGCAATAACAGCATGTATGCGACATTTAGTCTGTGAACAGGTACGCAGCAAGTAAGAGTTTACAAGAACTTCTTCCATTACTTTTTAGCTTTCGAGAGTTATTCTCAGTAAACACGTTTAGCCATGATGCAGAGAATTGAGGTGCCTACTTAGGCGGGTTATGGAATCAGGCGGTATTGATATCGTATCCGTAATTGAAAACAGCTGGTACAGTTTTTCAATGTCGTGAGTTCTTCTACTTTAGCATAGTGTCCTGGATGTCTCTGGTACATTGGTGCAGATTACACTGAGATTCATCAAATTTGTTTTTATTTCAATTTTAGTTTTGGACGTAGAAGAATTCTGCTGGTGGACAGTCAGCAGAAGCTCCTTCCACTTTCAAACCTAAAAAACATCTGAGTCGCAGCTAGCGTTCGAATCACTAAACTGTTCAGCCTTCCGAAAGTTCTCTTCAAGTAGCAGAGCATCTTGTGGAGTATCGGGATGTAGCGTTGGGTTTAGGTTGGTTTGGGCAAATACTTCAATGTTTTCTAGAATTTTGAGAACAGCTCTCTGCGTATTTGATTCGATCTTCTAGGTTTCCTGATTGTGATACATTGTTATCGGTGCCGTTTAACGGCTTTGTTCTACAGACGCTCCACACATAACAGACAACTTGAATTTCAGCATTATTAATAAAGACTACTGTCTCTTTAGTCAAAACTTTATCGCAATTAATGTGTATCATATTAGCGCACAAAGAACGCATGTCGACCTTCGATTTCACACTTACCCTCTTTTTGCAAATTTGACACAAATCACGCGTAGTTTTCTTAGGACTTGACATCTGATAGCAGTTATGGTCAAGGTCGTCTGATTGTTGAATGTGGGTTTTGATGTCTTGCAAGGAAACACATAGGCGCGTATCTATCTATTAACGGTTAAGAGATGAAATTTTCGATGTTCGCGTGGGAACGTAACACAATGTATTGGTGTAAATTACCCAGTAAAACAGTCATGGTGACCGTAGATTTGATCTCACGCAAAGGAAACACGGATTGATAAATTCAGAAGATCTTCCGAATGATAGCGGCCGCGAGCAAGTCAAAACAGCAACAAAAACTTTTGTACCCGTAATAACTTTTCACTGTGGTGTGAAAAATAGGAAAATGAAGTTTGTAATGAATCGGTTATAGCAGATTTTGGGTAACGTTTCGCTTCAGAACACAGAAGCTTTGTCCGACCAATGGTGTCCGTACGAACAGTGTTCAGGTTGACCAAATTGATGTGTTGCTCACATTCCTCGAAATTACACACTACTACCGGTTTCTGGCTGTTTGCCGTCATCAGGTGCAGACAGTATGATTAGGTTCAGTGAGCCTTGAGTGTTCAGGTTCAAATGGCATTTTTTGACCGATCCTGAGTTCTCTAAGCTAGATAGGGGAGATCAAGATAATTGATCACACCCCCTAATTACTGTGTTCATCCCTATTTGTTTAATAAGTATACAGGTGTGAACAGCGTCTGCTGGTACACTGCTTACGTAATCATGTTCGTTAATCCCTAGCCACTGCAGAACCGAAGGTCAGAACGTTGAGATATCCGCCCCATCCACCTTGTTAATCGCATTTGCCCCAGTCTTTGTTATTTCAACAGCCTCTGCGTGAAGAATTTCTCTATAAAATTTCACACCCTGCCTTATCACTTCCACGTTATCAAGATCTACGCGTGTCCAGTGTCTAGCACGTGTTAAGCTTGGGCAGAATATCGAATCAGAGATTGATATTCACTGGGATTGCGCGTTTGCTTTTCCACACGTTTCTCGTGTTCGTTTACCTTAGTGCAGAGTTCTCTAGACGTTTGTCTAATGTAAACACCCTCGCAACCCTTGCAGTTGATTTTGTAGATGCAATTCGTCGCACAACCTAAAGGAGTCTTATCTTTGAGATGCATTAATACGGAGCGGAGTGTTCTACCTGTCTTATATGTTACTCTAATACTTGCGCTATTCAACATTCGACTTATTGCTTCTGAGGCATTTTTGACATAACGAGGAGATACCGTAGCTCACCAAACTTATTCCGTCTTCGGTTGCGGTTGTTTAACTCGGTTTGATTGGCGCCTAATTAAGCTCTTGGGGTAACCATGATTTGCAAGTCAATTCAATTCAATTCAATTTTAATGGTCTAAAAAGCATATAGCTTTACAAAAACCACAGAAAAATATGGAAATTTGCAAATAACATATCTCAGTAAAAACGGTATTTGTTTGCTTACTGAACAGTTCGGGAATCAGGTAAAAATCCAAGTGATAGGAACTGTTTTTACTCAGTGGAGTGGCACATGTATGTCCATGGGGTCGAGATGATTTGATGTGTGAGTTCAAATTTATTAGGTTGTGGAATACATAGTCTTAATGTTCGGATGGGTCGACAGGAATTTGTCTACGCTGGATTTGAATATATCCAAGTTGCGTGCATGTGCAACATTCGAGGGTAGGGAGTTCCAAGTGAAACATACACGTACAGAATAAAAATATCTTCGACAGTTCATTCGCGAGTCGGGAATTAGTACTGTGTACTCATGACTCCGGCTGGTTCTTGGTGGTTGTCGTGTGAATAGTGTATTAAGGGGATGGCTGGGGGTATGCAATATGTTAAACATTAGGATCAGATCACCTCTAAGACGTCGGTAAGGAGAGTCGAAGAGGTTGAGGTTTGTAATACGATCTTCGTATTGTTTGTGCTTTAAGCCGCACACGAGCTTCGTGGTCCGATGATAGATTCGCTGCAAGAGATTGATGTCTTTCTTTAACCAGGGTGACCAAACCTGAACCGCATACTCCATGGTGGGCCTCAAGTAGGTGTTAATTATTCGATGAACAGTGGGCTTCGTGAAACTCCCAAACACGCGTTTCAGCAGAAGCAGTACTTTTGACGTCTTTTCGTAGACAGCCTTAACGTTGTGTGACGGTTTCAACGTGCTGCTCACCCACACACCCAAGTCCTTCTTCTTGTCAGTTATTTCAAGAGTATGGTAACCAAGGGTGTAAGAGAACTCGAAGGGTTTTCCAACTGTCAATACCTTGCATTTTCTCACATTGAAAGGAAGTTCATTTCTAACCGACCATTCCTGTAAGACATTGAGTTCCAGCTGAAGCTGTCTGCAATCCTCAGTTGTGCGTACTTGTGTCCACAACTTGATATCATCCGCAAATAACAAGATTTTGCAACGAACAAGTTTTCGTAAATCGTTTACATAGAGCAAGAAAAGAATTGGTCCAAGCACCGATCCCTGCGGCACTCCACTTGTTACTGTAATGGGCCGTGACAAAGCACCATCAACCCTTACTCGAATAACACGGTCACGGAGACAATCCTCCAACCAGGCTAGTAATGAGCCCTTGATGCCACATTGCTCTATTTTTTGTAGTAACAAACTGTGGTTAACACGATCGAATGCTTTGGACATATCCAGATAACAAGCATGTATGGTTAAACCTTTGTCCACCGCTTGTGTCCAGTCATCGAGGGCAAGGAGAAGGTTTGAAAGGCAAGAGTGTCTTTTTCTGAAGCCATGTTGTTCGATTGCGAGCAAGCAATTATCTTCCAGGTGATTTTGAGTGGCTGTCAGCATGAATACTCATTGTCCAATCAGAATGCAGTAGCTGCCATGTGTCTATCTCTGTATTGTAATTCCCATGATGATTCATATCTTTGTTGACGTGTAGTGAATACACATCTGTCGCTCTGATCTTGACTTTTCTACATGGTGACGAGGATGAACGACGAGAAAACGTCGGATAGAACTGACAACGCCCGATTTAGCGGCTTTAATGTTCGACCACCAGCACCACTCAGGATGGAAGATGATGACGGATTGGCAGAGAGATGGAAACTGTGGAAGCAACAGTTTAACGATTTTCGGACGTTGGCGAACCTGACGAAAACCGATAAAGAGTATCAAATGGCGACGCTGAGGAATGCGCTTGGCGATCAGGCGACGAAGTTCATACAGTGTTTCACATTTGATGAGAACGAAGATGCAGATGACTGGGAAACAATCATCGCGAAGCTCGATGAACACTGCCTCGGTCAAGTGAACGATACATTTGAAAGATACAAATTCAATTGTCGCGTCCAAGGTGCCGATGAGCCGATCGAACATTTCATCCGAGCATTGAAATTAATGGCTGAGACATGCAACTTCTGTAAATGCATGAAAGATAATTTAATCAAGGATCGTTTGATTATCGGAGCACAAAACAGAAGTCTCACGAAGCGATTATTAAAAGAAAGCAACCTTACGTTGAGGCAATGTATAAATATCTGCAAGAGTGAGGAGGCGGCCGAGAAAAAGACAGAAGCCCTCGGAACTCATTCTTGCGAAGACATCAACAGAATTCATGTAGAGAAAACAATCCAGTCGAAAAAAATGTGCAGTTTTTGCGGCAGGAAACATGAATTTAAGAAGGAACTATGTCCTGCGTGGAAGAAAGTTTGTACTCGATGCGGTAAAGCAAACCATTTCGCGATTTGCTGTCGATCTTCTGGGACGACAACGACAAATACACAGCGCTCATTTTCGAATGTCAGTGTCGTTCACGGTGAGGAACAAGTAAATCACATCCGGTCTTCCGAAATCGAGGTAAACGGCAAGAAGGTTCGTTTCCAAATGGATTCAGGTGCCTCCGTTAATCTCATTCCACGTGCCTACGTACAAAATGAGCCCCTATCTGACACGAGAATCGTTTTGCGAATGTGGAACGGCACGACTGTCAAGCCAATGGGGAAATTTACGGCGACTCTGCGCAATCCAATGAGCGGTAAGCATATAGAACATATAATGTACGTTGTTGATGAAAATTTTTTACCGCTACTCGGAGTTGAGGCGATCGAAAACCTGGGACTGATTACTTTTAATTGTATCAATAATATTAATTCGGACATAACAGACATTTATCAAAAGTATCAGAGTGTTTTTGATGATAAATTGGGGAAGTTGCCCGGACTTTGTAAGTTGTCAATTGATCCGAATGTAACACCGGTCGCCTTACCAATACGTCGTTTACCCTTTGCAGTGAAGGACAGATTTGAGTTAGAATTGAAAAGACTACAGCTCGTTGGGGTCATCAGGAGAGTAGAAGAACCTACTGAATGGGTCAGCCAGGTTACCGTCGTAACAAAGAAGTCAGGTGAAATGAGAATATGTATCGACCCGAAAGCTTTGAACATGGCCCTCAAGCGAGAGTATTTCAGACTTCCGTTGTTAGAAGATACTTTGCCGAGATTGTCTGGTGCTCGATGTTTCACGAAAGTGGATCTGTCTTCAGCATTTTGGCACGTGTGTTTGGACGATAAATCCAGTTTTTTGACGACATTCGGAACCCCCTTTGGAAGGTTTCGTTGGCTTCGTTTACCATTCGGACTGAAAGTTTCTAGCGAGATATTTCAAAAACGTTTGCTACAGGCCATAGAAAACCTTACAGGTGTAATTTGCATAGCAGATGATGTTTTAGTCTACGGTCGAACAAAGGCAGAACACGATCAGAACCTAGACAAACTTCTTCAACGATGCATCGAACTGGGCATTAAACTCAAGAAAGCGAAAATTGAATATTGCACAAATGAGGTAACATTTCATGGTCATGTCCTATCAAGTGACGGTATCAAGCCAGATCCTGCAAAAGTGGAGGCCATTAAACACATGCCTCCTCCTACAGATGTCAAGAGTATAGCTCGTTTTAACGGTATGGTGAACTATCTTAGCCGTTTTTTGCCTTGCTTATCACAGATAATGGAACCGATCAGGCGGCTGACACATAAAGATACAACTTGGGTCTGGGGGACACAACAAATACATGCCTGGGAAGAAGTTAAAAGACTCATATCCAATGCACCTGTTTTACGATATTACGACCCCCGATTGGAATTAGTGATACAATGTGACAGTAGCCAAAACGGTATCGGCGCCGTACTTATGCAAAACGACCAACCTATAGATTTTCGAAGTCGAACGATGAGCGATGCAGAAACTCGCTATGCACAGATTGAGAAAGAACTGCTGGCAGTCGTATTCGCGATAGAAAAATTCAATGATTACACATTTGGCCGAAAGACTATAGTACAAACAGATCATAAGCCTTTGACCACAATAGTAAAAAACCACTCGACAAAGCACCGCGTCGGCTACAGTCCATGCTAGTCCGACTGCAGAAATACGATTTCGAAATCATTTACAAGCCGGGTAAAACCATGGTCCTTGCGGACACACTATCTAGAGCTCCATTGAAATCCATAGCCGCTGCTAACCTGGACCTGGTAGAAGTACACTTTACGCTTGCAGAAAGCGATATCAGGTTGCCACGAATCCGACAAACTATGGCTGAGGATGACGAAATGAAGAAGCTCGAGGAACAGATAATCAGTGGCTGGCCAGATAGTATCGCGATGGTTGACGAACTCATTCGACCTTATTACAAAATCCGAGATGAATTATCAACTGAGGATGGGTTGATCTTCCGGGGCGAGCGACTGGTTATCCCACGTTCGGCCCGAAAGGTGATGTTGCAGGAGTTACATCGATCTCATTTGGGGATCAACGGTTGCACTAGAAGAGCCAAGGATACGGTATATTGGCCAGGTGTCAGTTGCCAAGTCAAGGATTTCGTCTCCAAGTGCCCAATATGTAACAAGTTCGGGAACCGCCAAATAAAAGAACCAATGGTTTGTCGCAAAATACCAGAGCGCCCTTGGCAACATATTGCAGCTGACCTGTTTTCACATGCGACAAAAGATTATTTACTTTTAGTGGATTATTTCAGCGATTTTTTTCGAAATAGAGAAACTGAGTACCACATCAGCTGAAGAAATCGTGACGAAAATGAAAGGTCAATTTGCGAGGTATGGTATCCCAGAAAGTGTCAGATCCGATGGAGGTCCACAATTTTCGGCAAAGCAGTTTGCTGACTTCGCAGAAAAATGGCGTTTTAAACATGAAATGTCCAGCCCTTACCATAGCCAATCCAATGGTAAAGCAGAATCGGCAGTGAAAGAAGCGAAAAAAATAATGAAAAAATGCCTGGAGGCTAAAGAAGATCCGTATCTAGCGCTTCTGGAACATAGAAATACTCCATCCACCGATATAGAATTAAGCCCAGCTCAAAGACTCATGGGTAGACGCACAAGGACGAGGATACCTATTGTTACCAACCGTCTGTCCAGACATGACGTTTCATGGGACGTCATCAATCAGCAATTAAAACGGCGCATGGAGCGCGAAAAACAGGTATATGATGAGGGTGCACGTGAGCTACCCGAATTGTCTGATGGAGATACGGTTTGGATACAACCCTTCGGCATGGGAGCTGAGAAATGGGATCTTGGAACTGTCCGTGGTCGTACGGGTGAAAGATCTTACGAGGTGAATACGCAACACGGAACTGTGAAAAGAAATAGAGTACATTTAAGAAAGCAAGAACCCATTGATTCAGACGAGACCTGTGAAAGGATCCAGAGCCTCCAAACGAAATAAATTTGCGCAACCGCACAGTACGTAAGTTCATTTGAAAAACGGAAGGATGTGGAGTGGCTGTCAGCATGAATACTCATTGTCCAATCAGAATGCAGTAACTGTCAGTGTGTCTATCTCTGTATTGTAATTCCCATGATGATTCATATGTTTGTTGACGTGTAGTGAATACACATCTGTCGCTCTGATCTTGACTTTTCTACATGGTGACGAGGATGAACGACGAGAAAACGTCGGATAGAACTGACAACGCCCGATTTAGCGGCTTCAATGTTCGACCACCAGCACCACTCAGGATGGAAGATGATGACGGATTGGCAGAGAGATGGAAACTGTGGAAGCAACAGTTTAACGATTTTCGGACGTTGGCGAACCTGACGAAAACCGATAAAGAGTATCAAATGGCGACGCTGAGGAATGCGCTTGGTGATCAGGCGACGAAGTTCATACAGTGTTTCACATTTGATGAGAACGAAGATGCAGATGACTGGGAAACAATCATCGCGAAGCTCGATGAACACTGCCTCGGTCAAGTGAACGATACATTTGAACGATATAATTTCAATTGTCGCGTCCAAGGTGCCGATGATCCGATCGAACATTTCATCCGAGCATTGAAATTAATGGCTGAGATATGCAGCTTCTGTAAATGCATGAAAGATAATTTAATCAATGATCGTTTGATTATCGGAGCACAAAACAGAAGTCTCACGAAGCGATTATTAAAAGAAAGCAACCTTACGTTG
>JACCGJ010022729.1:0-11287 GCA_013407085.1 Atriophallophorus winterbourni
CAGTTGGTCCTGCATTGCCCCCGATGTACAGTTCTTCGAACAGCAAATCGACAAGGTTAAATGAACGAAATCACACTTCACCAGAAAACTACGATCATACAGACGGGTATCGTTCATTCGTATCACAAACCGCGAACGTTCGGAATTACATCCAACCTTCGAGAACCGACCCCATCGAAGTTAAACTATTGCAAACACACAGTCCTCCGAGCCCAGCACAACAAAATTATAATCGAGGTTTGCATGTTCCAAAATTGATATTTGCAACCGCAATACCATCAAATTCGAGGGTTACGTCATACCAACAATTTGGAGCCATAATTGGGAGGTCCAACGAGCAAGTACATCAGGTCGCAAAAGAACCAAAATATGTACATTGGTCAAACGATATCGGTAGGTAAGAATATAAGATTTAAATAAATAAATTCGAAATGTTATTCTGACAATTTTATTCATAAACAAGTTAGACTTCGAACAAACAATGTAAATTTCGGCTTTTTGAAAACCATTCACAAGTTCGCCATCACTCAGAAGCCAACCGTTGTAACGTCGAAGCGCAAATCATCATAAGGAAAGGCGAAGTTCGGGATGCGTGAAGTTAAGAGCATAGAAGGTGATTAAAAATCAAGATAATATAAACGTTTCAAATTCACTCACCTGTTTCTTATCTAGGGATAGTTCTCTCAAGATACGCAATTTCGTAAACAGTAAAGAAATCCGGAATAATGTTTTGAACGTTAAAGCCACTGTTGTACAAGTTTGGAGAGTCCGTCATGCAGGTGGCGTCAAAGTTTAAACTTTGTTTATCAAGCTCAAATGCTTCACATTTTTAAAAAAGGAATAGCATAGCACAACCAATATTTTAATCGATTGAAATGTTATCGCTGATCATTCAGACTAGGGTGATGAAGACATTTAGAGTGTAAGATGAAAACACGGATGAGATGTTTAATTGGTGTTATTATAAGGGTAACTTATTGCTGCTGATTCGATGGCAAATCTGTTAACTCAAACGTCGAAGGCACTCGATACAAATTTAAAAATGCACACTCTGTATTATCCAGCAAAGCATTGAGTAACAATCTCGTAACCACAACAAAGTTCTCGGCACATGTTTGTCATTTGTCACTTTGATCTTATTTGTCAACAATATTACTTTATGCCATCATCGGATTGGCATTTGGGGCCAATCTTGACGACTAGCATATTGTTCGATAGCTGTTGATGTTCTGCATCTGCTGCTTCCGGACAGTTTTCTGCTTAATTTTTTTTTAAATCTGCTAATAGAATTTCTATACGCTGGCGATTATTTCCTTTGGTATTTTTGGATTTTACAGTTCATGCGTTGTGGAGAAGGGATGTTGCATTGCATGTCGTTTGTGAACTTTTGGCTGACACTTAACACGAGGGCTTCAAGAATATACATTATGAATTCAGGGATGTATCGGTTATCGAAATACGACATTTCATGTAAACAGTTGTAATTAACTGAATGGTTTCCGCATCATTCAGGTTACACAACATCTATCAGATTTTTGGCTATTCGCTGTTGAAAATTTGGCACAGTGGCAGTATCGCAACTCATAAAAAACGATATCCGTTGCTTCTGATGACTACCTTGTGAATATCAAACGTAAAGTATCTAACGAGCATTCAAAAACCAAATCGACATGACCTTGGACATTAGACTTAGGCAATCAGCGGAAATCGATGCAATTCTGACAATACGAGCTGCAGATAATTAAACAAGTGTTGTCAGCACATCTAGCCTGCAGCTTCGCCATATAAAACACTTGAAGGATCTATTTTAGTTACAATGTGAATGAGTACACCTTAGTTTATTAACGACACTTCGACATTCTTAACTCTGTAGTGACAAGCTTATCCTGATAGGTTGCCTCCTAGAAGCAAACATAATAGATGTAAAGCAAGCTTATGCATGAATGAGCTTTTCCAGTATGCATGAACTAGATGTACATGTGCACGAACTACATGCACATTTAGCTACTGCCGTCAGATTTGACATAGAAGGAAAGATTAAATTTATCCTCACTCCCCGAAGCCACACATATTGTTAAACACAATAATCCTTCATTTATTCATTCCGCTACGCATTTCACATCAATTTGTATAGAAATAAACTCTACCTTTAATGTACCTATTCGATTCAGTATCAAACGGTATATATGACGATAGTTTTTTCTCTCTAATCGATCAATTTTGGCGTCTGCTTAATGAATGCTGTTTGGATGTCATTTGGATATGGATGAAATTGTTTATAATAAAATTCAAGTTGAATCAGTATCGATTGCTCACATGTCCAACAATCTGACAGTTCGTTCTCCTATAAAAAAACATGTTGCCAGTTTATTTGCTATTCAATACGAAAGAAAAAAGATTCCTGACAGGTCACGTTGCCCGTCCCACCTCTCTGACTGTCGGTTGCCTATCATTTTATTGCCAACTTAATCGGTTTTTGAGCAGCATAAGTTGATCTTCCTACTTTAGTGATCTACAAAGGAATTGGATGAAAATATTTCACAATAACATTTCCAGGAAGTTAGCTGAACGTTTTCATCTAGATAAAATTATCAGTCATCGCACCTAATTCAAAATAAGTTATACCATAATTTTTGAAAGTGAATTTCATATAATGTAGTTGTGATTATAGATTTTATATATTTATTTGAATAAACCTACTAACTCCATAAATTCTAACTTCCTGGATAAATGTATTTAAAAAACACTATTCCCAATATGTTCATGCCCTTCTCATGGAACATGCTATTTGAAAATTAAAGTTCAACTTGTGTTTCTGAATTGAATAATAAAAATATATCTAATGATTATACACACATTCTGCATGCACACTAAATCGAGTACAGGAGAGAAAAATCATCCTTAATTGAACGTCGTGTGTATTTTAAATACGAAATTCGAATTGCAGTTGCAGAGGTGCCGTGCTATTTATACCTAAAGTTAACTTTATAATTTTAACCTCAGGAAATTAGCAATCTTAACGAGCTTTTATTTTAACAATAATTAAATTATACTGATAGAGTAAGATGATTGTGGCGTTTAAGTTTCAACATTCAGCATCGGTTTACTTAGTGATGACACAATATTGAGGGCAAAGTTTCCCGGAGAAAACTTGCACGGATTGAGTGAAAAATTAAGTTTGAGTTTATCCGGAAGTTTGATATTTGAAGGGTAGATTATGACTGCGTGTCAGCAAACTGGAACCAATTTTAGAAAGATGTCTTGGTGGGTGAGATGTTACATTCATTCTTCTATAGTTTAATATTAGTACAAGGTGGTTACTTGCTGATCAACGAAAAATTTCTTGTAAAGACTAATGAAAACCTCGGTAGATGGTTTCTGCGTTCCCATCGAAATATATAATTGCACATTAAAAGTAATTACTATAACTACCCTATCTGCGTTTCAAAAGTTAATTCGCGATTCCATTTTCGCTCTCAATGTTTTTGGTTTGATTTATATGGATGAGATTTTTAGAATCATCGATGGCGAATATGAAAAAGCTGTATTCTAAAATATTCGAATATTGCTGATTTTTCAAGGATAGAGTAACGTTAACAAAAAAGCTCATTTGCATACATATCCGTCACACAACCCACGACGGGTTTCTAGCTCTTTGCACTCATCAGGTATGGACAGTAGGATCAGGATCCGCATGCGCTTGAAATAGTGGAAGAATAGTAAACAAGTTGTGTTTGCATGCTACTGTTGGGTCGTACCAACTTTGCCATTCTTCAATTGGTCGTACCAACCTTACCCAACAGTGGCATACAAGCGTAACGTGTTTAGAGTAACGTTAATTTATTTAAATTGTCTAGTTTTTTGAGAGTCTAATTAATAGGATACGGCATATCTATGATTGATGCATGAAGTAGTCTGAATTTAATGATTTTGTATTTTTTGTTGGACTCCGCCTGTCGATATCGAACACGAAGTTGCATCGTTTTTACTCAGCATGAAATTAACGCATTCTACTCCGCCATCAAGCTAACATTCAAGCGATTTTCACTTCATAACGTCAAACTCCAGATATCTTTGAGCTTACATAAAGGAAAACGTTTTTATTCTACATCCTTGCGCGACTTATTTTCCCTAATAAAACCGTTTTCTATCTCAATAGTTTGCGAAGGTCAGCGTTCTTGAATCATAGTAAAGAAAATTTAAGTATTCTCTGCAGAACAGCATTAGAGACCAAAGTAATGTGTTGCTCACATCCCCATCCCTAAGCAACACATTACTTTGCCATCCATAAGCTTGACCAAGAATCACTGTGTGATTCCGTGTCTGAACATCGTGGTTCGTTGTACGAACCCTACATAACAGTTGGCATACAAGTATAACCTTGTTTAGCATTAGAGACCACTTCTGCGTTTGTTAATTTGCCAAACTACAGTGTAATCAAGATGCGGCTGATTCTCCGTAAACGCTCAGCCTTCAGTTTTCGTGCGTGAAAATCGCGTGAAACGTCCAGGTTTCGCTAGCATACACTTAGATATTGTATACGAACACGCTACAAAAGCAGAACAACATTACGATGTTATATACGAAAATCCGCATTTGCATACACCTCAATCAGACACTTCAGGACTAGTTTCGTGCTATCATGAGCTAGGGACAGTATGATGAAGATCTACGTGTCCTGAAACAGTGGATGAATGGTAAACTAAGTTTGAGCTTCCATGACAATACTGGGTAAGACTGCTCAATCATGTGTCCACACGCATTTCGATGAGATTAAGCACATGAGTTTGAACGAAATATCCAGATTTTCAGGCATTGGCATCACACATAACACAACGAGGTTATAATGTCATGAAGGGCATTCAATATAATCGAGCTTTACTAAATTATTTGGATCCTTCTATTGAACCAGTAAAGACTAATGTTAATAGGATACACTGTTCTCGACAATTTTGCTGATCCTTTTCCGGGAAGAATAGTATGTCCGTAGTTTATCGTTTCTCGCAGAAGTCACTTCAAGATTCCGAGTACGCTCACTAGTTATTTCCCGCAGCCACATCTGCAATATCTTGGAAAACACCTTGCCAACGACATTTCTCCAAAGTTATCGTAATCTTTATTATTACCATTATTTTTAATAGCGTAATGATCTTCAGTTTATTGTATAGTTTGTGAGACACGCTTCTTCAGCCAACATTAAAGTGTTATTTTATAAATGGGTATATTAAGTCGGTTACTCCGTAATTTATGAGCTGCAGTGGGATTTCCTTTATGCTCAATGACTTTGTTGTTCAAGCTGGCTATCGAGCTTATCAAGATTAAACCGGATTATCGGAACGTTTACCACTTTCAAGTACCAGTGGTTAGACACTGCTGTCTTTAAGATGAAAAGAAGAGATATGATCGAACAATTGGTTAGTCTGTCCCGTTTGATCAACTGTCAGGTCACAGGCACGGGCTTAATATGAGCTCTATCAAGCTAGATTAGGTCAATAGGTCAGCTGATACCACGCTACACCCCAGTTTCACTCTCAAAAGATCCTTAGATATCGACGCTAAATTCGTATACACATGCTCATGGTAAATAAATGTGATAGAGATTATTTCGAGTGGCAATAAGGAGGCCGATGTTTTTATCCTTTCTCCGCTGACTTGGCTATGAACCAAACAGTGTTTTACAGTTTATTGGTACTAAATGTGAAAATAAATATTCTGCATATGTATACTTTGGACGACTTCTGGTGTTCAGCTCCTGCTATAGTTGAGTGATGCTTTGGTTTGGTAAGCACAAATGAATAGGCGGTGACGTATCCTGCGCTGTGGTAGTGAGTCGTTTGCTTTGATTTTAGCACAATAGATGAGAATTAAAATAAGTTGATACCAGATGCTTGATGAATGATGTTTCCGACAGACCATGTGCGGTAGTTGACATGTGAAAAGATTAGCCATGTATAAAAATGTGAGATGTAAGCCTGTTTCCAAATGGGCTGGTAAGTCAAGGATCAAAATCTGTCGTATGCGCCAACCTAGTATTGCTGGGCGATTTGAACAAGCTTTCGGAATTGACTTCGACATAACAAGTCCACCAGATTCAGCCTTCGATTACTCGGAATCACTTAAAAACTGTGTGCGTCGAGTTGCTTTATCCATCTAAGTCCTGAAGAAAGCTCGAACGAGCAACTCGTTTGGAGCAACTTCTTTTAAGTTTACTACTGTTTTGGACGAGTAACAGTCAGCGTTTCCGACATCCAAAGATATGTTGAGAGACAAAAACTTACGACTTTTTAGAGCAGCTAGAAATAAGGAACATCAGATTGTTAGACAGTGTTAAAATAACTGTTGGGTTGTATTTAGACTCGTTATCCGAACTATTTTGGATTATGGGATCTAAAGAGCCATTGGTTCAAAAAACTTGAAATAGCTCCCATAAAGTAACTATCTGGTAACACGATTGTCGATAAATCTCAGCAGAGGAAAAGATAGGTCAAACAACCCTCTTCACCCTACGCTGGGGACAGTACGCTTATACCGCATCCACTTGAAAATGTTGAGCTTTTACCGATCTTTTATCACTTATATAACCACCTCTCGAGTGTAATGACGCAGTCGATCGCCTAGTGCAAGGAAATCCTCAAATGATGCTCGAATTCCACTAGAGCTCATCAAATATTGCAGAGCAGCTTTAATACAGCCACTTTATTGATTGTTTCTTCAGTGATGATCGGAGGATTGTCCCTTATTAGATGCGAGGGACTAAGATAATCAGGCTATGTAAGAATAAGGATGTTAGAGGCGACTGCAACAATTACCGAGGTATCTTCCATCTGAATGTGATAGGCAAATTGTTTGCTAAAGTCTTACAGATACGGTTACAAAGCTTAAGTGATAGAACTTACTCGGTATATCAAAGTAGGTTTCGCAAGGTAAGATCAATCGTAGACATGATTTTCCCCATAAAGCAACTTTAATAATATTGTCGAAAACCGCTTTTGTCATTATACGCATTTTTATTGATCTAACGAAGGTATTTGGCTACGGCAGCAGGGAGAGTCTTTTCAAAATATTTCCTCCTATAGGCTGCTCTCCAAGACTAATCAAACTCTTTACTTCTTTCCACACTGGCGTAAAGGTCTCAGTTCATTTTTATCGTTTTCATCTCAAAAGCGTAAAACGAGAGTGTGCTTTATCTCTCACGCTGTTCGGCATTTTTGCTCTGATTCAGAAGCACGCCATTAGGACGAAAACAAAGTATTTATCTAGCACGCGATGTGATGGAAAGCTTTTTAACCAGAACCGCTTGAGTGCACAAACCAAAGTACGGGGTGTGATAATCCCTGACCTGCTGTTTGCCGACGATGCAGCAATTATTGCTCACACCCAAGTACACCTACAGTCGCTAATGGAATGTTATTTATCGGAAAGCAAAGTATCTAACCTGAAAAGCGTTATGAGCAAGTTCAAAGTATTTGATCAAGGGATTCTATCGCTTCCCATAATCGCTGTTTTCAGTACATCATTTCACATATCTTGGTTCAACTTTTTCGACTCTCGCTAAACACGGAGATTGATACACGGATCGTCCCGGATGAATTCTTGTGTCTGGTTAATCGCAAGTTGACAGGGAAACACAGATGATGGTATACAGCGTGTTCGTACTAAATGCATTGAAACCTGGACCATCCACGCAAGAAAGGAAGCTGAATGCTTCCCATTAACGAGGCATCCGCCATATCTTGAACATATCGTGTATAGAGAAATTAACGAATACTGGCGTGCGTTTTAAATCATGTCAACAGAGAAAGTTCACTCTATTACATCAGCGCTGCCTACATTGGCTTGGTCGTGTTTACAGAGTGGAAAATGGTCATATTCTTTAAGACCTATTTTTTGGTGAGTTGAAATCCAGCAGTCGACATTTTGACAAACCGCACTTGTGGCACAAAGGCGTTAGCAAAATGGATATGAAATCACGTGGTTTCGACACTACGAGTTGGGAAGAACCTGCTTTTGACCGTTCAATTTGAGGCACTGAATAAACTGTCATACGAAAGCTGGTGGAGGGCGGATATCGATTTTGGCCACCGGTGTTCAACTCACGCTGATCGGCTGTGGTGCTCATGTTGTGAGCGCAACATGAGAGATTTTGACTCCCGAATCGGACTTTTTAGTTATTTTAAAAGCTGAGTACTATGAAACCACAAAGCGCTTGTGATGTACATCCATGGTAAACATACTAATCGAAGTTGAAATTTTCCACTGTTATATCCACTCGAAACTTATCGAAAAATTCACTCAAGGATAATTGTCTAAACCATCATTTGTATTAATATCGTCCACAATCAATATAGTTTTTGTAGACACAACTTAACGACAGTTGTGGGAATAACACAAAAACGTTTTTTTCAACAGAGGCTCCAAATAGCGTCAACTAATGACCTGTAATGAATTGAATTGTATTGAATTGAATTGAAATAACCAACCCAGGAATAGAAGTGAGAATTAACCACGCTCACTCGAATCACACAGTGTATTAATTAATGTAACTTTAACAACGTGAATTTAAATAAGAGCATCATCCATTATTATTGATTAATATTATTGATTGTTATTCAAACAATCATCACATCCACCGCAGTTCCCAATCGTCCTCTGATTTTTGTAATCTTGAATAGGTTTGTTCCTCAGTCTTTCCGATTGTCTGACAGGTTCACTTGATTCAGTATTCTCAGAAGAATTTAGAGGTCTTGTGTTATGATTGCCAACGCAACCAGTATTAGAACGCAATTGACCTGAATTTTGGTAGATTATTTGATCTGAATGACGCTTGTGCACAGTTCCGTCTCCCAGATCAAGTATTTTTACTATAGTTCTTCCCATCTTGTTTAATACAATACCGGTACTTGGACGGTAACCATTTCCACGTTAATATGATACTTCAGCCGATCCAAGTTCCAGCAGATTTGATCTCAAGGATCGCGATTTTGATAACCTTGATGGTTTATTTCCAGTAGTTGAATGTTTACTATTGCGATATTGAAGCAAGAAATTGTCAATACAACGATCAGGTTCATTAAATGTTGTTGGAGAACAAGAAGAAATGGCACGTTTTAGCGTAGCCACAAAGTTTTCGGCTAGTCCATTCGACTGTGGATGTCTGGGTGAAGTAAACAAATGTCGGCAACCAAGTGAACGTAGCCACTGAGTAACACATGAAGCAGAGAAATGGCTTCCATTATCACTCACAACAGCTATAGGCACACCTTCACAGCTGTAAACTTTTCGTAATGCAAGCATTTTAAAATCAGAATTGGATTTAGTAGTAAGGAATACTTCTAGCCATTTTGAATACGAATCGATAATCACAAGAGCATAGTATTTCTTTAGAAATGGTCCGCAGTAATCCCGATGAATACGTTGCCAGGCTTCACAAGCTAATGGCCATGGAGACCATTTTGATGGCTGACGGAATAATTTGTGTTTACAAGAATTGCACGAAGAAGCAGTTCTATGGATATCAGCATCAATCTCAGGCCACCAGCATAATTGTCTAGCCAATGATTTTATTTCCACCAGAGGTTTAAGACGATTCTGGTCTGGACGGAGTCCATTAGACGATACACGATATGCGAGACAATCAATCTCATCAACAGAAATGATGCATTTATCCAGATTTAATTTCACGTTATAATGTTTGAGACGAGAGAGTAAAGCTAATAAACGTTGATCGTGAACACGATTATCGGGTGCAGGAATAATAATATCGTCTTGATAGACTTCGACACCAGGGAGATCATAAACAATATTGTTCGTCACATCTTGAAATACAGCTGGTGAAACAGATAAGCCAAACAGAAGAAACTTATAACGATACAATCCAGAAGGCGTGTTAATGGTTGTAGCTTCACTTGATGCTTCATCAAGTGGTATCTGTAAATAGGCATCCTTCAGATCGATTTTAGAGAAAACACATGAACCATGTAAACGAGATAATATAGCTTCGGGTTCCTCAGTCGTGCAACTTCGTTTCATTAATCGAGGGTTCAGTGTCACTCTGTAAAATTACTTTTAATTTACTTTTGTGCGACTATCTCCTCCTGGAGGATGAGTCGGCTTCATTGACGTCACGGATTGCAGTCACCTACGCTCGGCGGTTAGAAGCGAGATCCGCGCAGATTGTAAGCCAGGTCCGTTCCCACGTGCGCCATCCGTAAACCGATCGTAGACCAAGCAGCTCCACGTCCGATCTCACAGAGGCAAGCCAAGTCTTCACTTGTTTTTCGCTATGACAACGCCATTCTGCCCGGTGTCGGCGATAGTGTCATCCTGGTTAGTTCAGCGTCCGAGCGTCTCAGGATGTGGCCAAACCATCTTAATCGTTGTTGTCGCAATATCGAACTCAGGCGAGGGATATCAAAACAACGGTGGCGAACCTTGTCATTCGTTACTCGCTAAATCCCATCGAACATTGAGGATGCGTCGGAGACACCAATGGTCGAAAACCTCTAGTTTCCGCTTATCCTCCACCCGCACGGGCCACGTCTCGCATCCACAAGTGAGAACTGGGCGAATGGACGCTCTGTAAACGCGCAGCTTCGTACGTCTGCTGATTTCTCTACGGCTAAATAGAACCCAACGTAGTCGCGAAAACGCCGTGCGCGCAGCTTGTACACGGGTCGGTATCTCATCCCTGGCTTGGCCTGACGGTAGCACGCACGAACCATGGTAACGAAAAGTGTTCACCATCTCCAAGTTCTCGTCACCAATCTTGAGAGGCAGATGAGGTCCAGTGGTGGTGGTAAAATACTTAGTTTTGCGCGTGTTGATTCGTAGCCCCAGCATAGAAGCAAATGAGCTGAGGCGTTCCAGGGTCGTCTGAAGCGTTTCAGGATCATCCCCCAAGATTACGATGTCGTCGGCGTACTCCAAATCGGAAATCGAAACGCTCGGACTCAGTATCACACCGGCGTAATCTGAAAGCGCCTGCTTCATTGTCCAATCGATCGCGAAGTTGAATAGCACAGGGGACAAAGGGCACCCTTGCCGGACACCAGTCCTAATGGGGAACGTCGAGGACACCATTCCATATGCGCGTACGCGGCTCTGCGTGAATGAATAGTACGCTTGCATCATGCGCACAAGTTTCTCCGGCATACCATCCGCCAGCATCACACTCCACAGCGAATCTCGGTCGACGGAGTCGAAGGCGGCTTCGAAGTCGATAAAACAAGCGGTTGTTGCCTGCTGATAGCGGTAACGATGTTCCAGAATCCGACGCAATGTGAACAGC
>JACCGJ010022730.1:0-16765 GCA_013407085.1 Atriophallophorus winterbourni
GTGGGTTCGACAGAAAACACAACCGAACTCGAACTCGTGTATTTACCGAATGCAAGAATAATCACAATCTCAGGGAGCGAGTGAATATCACAATGTTTGTACACTGAACAATAATCACAGTATGCACTTACGATCGATCGTGATTGATGGTTGATCGATAGTTCGTTACGCGTCTATACAACACCTCCCCTTTTTGAAAAAAGAGCACATCGGGCGATCGCTAAACAGGTGATCTTTGGCCGGATTCTCGTTTTATAAATTGAGGGCTTTAGGAAACGCGTTGCTGGATGATTGATGAGGCCATTTTTTATGAAGATTTCTCGTGGAAATAGTTTTGACGGTTCCTTTGTGCGTCGTATGTTCTTTACATAAACTTTATCCTCAATAGAAAGTATTTTCAGTTTTGCACCACGGTGTTTGTTCAATTGAGGTTCAATTCTGTAATTATGTTCCTGGTGTCGTGCAGTTAACAGTTTTATGAACCGCCGGTATGCGTATGATTACATAATGTTTCTGGTTAAACTGTTCAACATCCCCTTTCTGTCGAAATTCAAACATGATATCACGGGCTTTGTTTTGTCGTATTCTGTGACCAGTTAATTTTCTACTGATTTTCTTGCTGTGTTGAACAGCATCTGCGACTGAAATTGAAGGCAGTGTACGTTGTGCTTTCATTCCTGATTCAGGTTTATGCTTCATCATACTCGGACATTTTTCACTGACCTTTTGCAACTTACTGTCGGGGTCGGACTGCAGCTTTGATTCAAATTTAGCCTGAAACTCATAATTCCTTTGGGACTGGAACTCATCTTCTGTAGTAGCATCTTCTATGTGCATTTCCAATTTCAATGAATCAAATTCGACTTCATTAACTGGATGCGATTGTAATTCTTCGACGTTATTCACTGAACTTTGAACTGATTCTTCTGAGCTTGAACTGTTTAATTGATGAACTGCAACTTCCTTTATGAATTGCAGCTGAATGTTGAATGATTCTTGTATGAGATCCAGCGCTACTGACGTCCGTTGCAGTAGACTCTCCATTGATTGTCCCGAACTTTGACTGTTGAATGTCTGGGATGCCATTCGTTGTATTAATTCTCCAAACATCTGCGCCTGTTGATTAAGCACTTTTTCTACGAATTCCATCGGCACTGACATTGTTCCGCACCCCGTCGCCAATTGTTATAACTGTAGGGTATTGCACTGGCCCAGCCGTGGGTTCGACAAAACACAACCGAACTCGAACTCGTGTATTGACCGAATGAATGAATAATCACAATATCAGGGAGCGAGTGAATATCACAATGTTTGTACACTGAACAATAATCACAGTATGCACTTACGATCGATCGTGATTGATGGTTGATCGATAGTCCGTTACGCGTCTATACAACAGTTTTTGAATCGGTCGCGTGAATTACACTAGTAAGCTTAAGAGTGCTAAGTCTAACTGATAGTTGTGGACGAGGTTTTGGTTTATAAACTGCGCGAAGCCGGAACAATGTAGGTGCAAAGATTCTGCCACTAAACCACAATAGCAAACAGTACTGACCATGTCTTCTAATTGGAAGTTAATAATCAGAATACGGGAGGAAATTTCCCTCGTACCTAGGAGACATGAAAAAGCGTGGTTTGAAGACGTCAATCTCCCGTGAATCGTGCTGAGTTCATGAAAATATCGGTACTGAGAACCGACATTTAAAGTGTTTCTGGTTGAATCGTCACTTTCAAGTTCAGGCACACCATGGACAAAAATGGTCCGTTCATCTTTCGCGATTTTCATTCGTAACATTCTTGCAATTGCATCTGAATCCAAAGCCAAGGGAGGCAGGTAATACAATAAAAGCTCGATGGTTGGCCTAAACTGCTGCTTTCTGTGTAATTTTTGAACAAGCTTTGGTGTGTAAAAAGGTTAATGGCTTCATGATCAATCTCCCAAACTATTTGAGGTTTAAGAGTGAATAAGACGCTAACTAAAATATACACTATTCCCGCAAATATTTTAAAACTAAACAACAAAAGTACAAAAAACATATATTTGCATTTTTTCCTCAGACGATAAACTTCCAACATTTTGGTGGAGGAAAATCCTACCTAGATTCCCACATATCCCGAAACAACACCACATGAAACATACAACCTGTTTACTCAAATCTCAAGTGCAGTTCTCTAAGCGCATATTGTAAAAAGGCGTGTTTTTGGCTTCAAGCCGCGTTAGCCTTGAGCAACGTAGACTTTTACTTCAACCTGAACTTGAATGCAGTAAGGCTCTCCGCTTCAATGTGTGACTGCATCTCTCAAACCATTGGATTCGAATGAAAATGATCAGTTATTAAGCGCTATATCGTAAGACTTCAAGAACTTTACCGACCTTTTCGACTAGTACGGCTAAAGAACAAGCTACCTTGGCAACGCAACATTATTTGACGCTACAGAAACTTGCGGTGAAACACAGCCTTTCTAATGTATAGAAATTGGTCATGCGAGAACGCTTCGGTCAACAACAGAGTAAAGCTACAAAGAAGGCTCAAGAGAAGGTACTAAACTTATTTGCATAACTCTGCTAAATAGAGTCCTACGAAGTATTTTAGTTATGTTGAGTCTAAGGGTAAGACAAGGAAGCACATAGGTACCCTATTATTAGCCAGTTCTGACCCCGACAAGGCAGTAGCCTTGCTAGATTATTTGCAAAGTGTACATAGGATGGATGGCGGTGATGCGATTTACTCAATCCCAACTCTTGATATTGAAATGGATGGCACTCTAAGCGAAGTAGGGTTTTGCACGAAACATGTCTCTAGACGGAAATTGATCTGCCGGACCAGACGAATGGGATCCGAAAATTGTAAAGAGAATAGCTAAGGTACTGGCAGAACCTCTCTGTGAGTTATACAAATAATCGCTCTGCAAGGGCATCCTACCAGATGACCGGAAGAACGCCATTCTAAAAATAGTTCAAAAGAGTTTGTGCAAATATAGTTGAGCTTGACTCCTGTTTTATGTAAATCTTAGGAAAAACTTTTAAGGGATCTGTTGTGCAGACATCTCGTTCACAATTCATCACTAAAAACGGTTAAACATGTCATTCTTAAAGAAATTACGTGTCTCTCGAATATTCTATGCTTTATAAATGGAGTTTTAAAACATTATATGTAGGTGGACGGGTAGATATATTCTAGTTTCAGTTGTGTGAAGTATTCGACTCGGTGCGTCACAGGTCCCAAGGGTTGACTCTCGTTGCGAAGGATTATCTGGTAAGCATTATAACCGGATAACCAGTTTTCTTCGTGATAGATTCTCCGGGTAATTGCGGACAATACTACATCTGAATTCGCAAAAGCTACCAGTTGGGTCCTACCCGGTTGAGTACTAGTCCCAATAATCAAGCTGCTCTTCATCGATTATTCAGCATCTTAATTGTCACGTCTCAGCTACATGTTCGCAGATGACCAGCAGCTAATTTTTAATAAAAACGAAGAATGGAGAGAAAACGCTTTTTTGTGTTTCAAAATGATTTTTCAAATATTTTTGTTGCTTTCGACAATAAATATTGAAGGATTTAGTCTTAATGGTAATGCTTGGAAAGAGCACCTGCCACAGTTCGTCCAGCCCATATTTGAACGCATTTACTGGAGTTGCCGAGATTAGTTCTAGGGGAAGTGAGTTCCACGCGTTCACTACATGGAAGGTGAAGAAGTGCGTTCTGGATTCCAGCCGGGTCTGCTGTTTACTTAGCTTAAGACTGTGCCCTCGTGTACCAACCGAAGGTGAGAACCGAAAGAACTCATCGAATTCGAGACAACTTAATCCTTTGACAACCTTAAAGGTCTCTATAAGATCCTTCTAATGTGCCTCATCATAAGCGAGAAAAGTCATAGTGCTAATAGAGGATTTTCATAGTTGTTGTATGCTAACCTTCTCGATTATGATTCAAGATTCAAGATTTATGGTTGAAACGCAACTCGACAATAACCATAAAGCGGAACTATAGGTAAAAATGTATATACATGTATAAATAAAATCAAAATCAATGGGACGATTATAGTTTACTAATAGTTTGGGGCAAAATTCGGATCAGCTCTCACACAATCGTCAAGTTTGAGTTAAAAATAGATAAACTGTTTGAGCTTAATAAATCGGCAGTTAGGGAATTCGAAACAAAGTGCACACATTCCGAACAAATACCTGCGGCAGTTCAGTTTGAAATGTGGTATTTACAACTTGCAACCATGGCCACGGCTGTTGCTGGAATTTCGAAGGTGGAATAATATTTCCGGGTGGTGGAAAATAGTATTAAGTATTTAGTATCCGATGATGAGATCACCTCATGCGAGTAGCCTGCTTCTGTAACTTTACTAGCTGCACTATGTCCTTCTGGTAATATGGCTTGCAAGCCTGAGTACAGTATTCTAAATGTGGCCTTACTATTGCCTTGTAGAGAGGCAACAGGACCTCAGCTTTTCTGCAAGCGAGGGCTAAACGTAGTCAAAAGAGTTCACTCTTTGCCCTTTAAGGCGCAACAGCACTTTGATCAGCCAACTTGAAGTTTGCGACGACAATGATTCCCAAGTCTTCAGTAGATTTTACCGCTCGGAAGTCCGTGTGGGATGAGGGCTTAAAGAGAGCGAGTGACTATCCTCTAGGTTAAGGGAAGCTCCCAATTAACCGCCTAAATTCCTAACACTGTGCGGTGTTGACACTGAGGGAATTTACCGAAACCTAGACCGAAATCTTATTAGCTTGTTCTGATAAGAATTTGCTCTTATCAAGGTTCAGTGGGAGGTTCCACTGCTATGACCAGTTTATGACCAGCTCAAGATCGTGCATCAAGGTATCTTCATCCGTTTATCCGATGAACTTCACATCATCCTCGAAAATGAATCATGGACACTTCAAGGCATACGATAGTGATCAATGAAAATTAGAAATAGAAGAGGACCGCGAACCGACCCTTAAGGGACCCCACTGATCACGTCGGTTTGGCTAGACAACATGGATCCAATCCGAACACTAAATGAATTAAAGAGGTGGCAAAACGGTTCGGTAAGCGCTGAGGCAGGATGCTTGAGCGTAATTGAGTGGATGCCATCCGGTCACTCAGATTAGTTGACGCGAATATCGATAAGTGCTTCATACACCTCAGCCTCATTCCTAAACAACTTATCTAATACATGGACACCAGGTGTCAGGCCAAGCAGATCAGACAGTGCATTTGAAGATTTATCCGGTCGTTGAACGCTACTGAAAAACCCTGAGGAGGCACTCGCTATTGACAGGTCGGTATCAGCTACTTTTCCGTCTTCAGTTATAAATCTCCTATGCTTTCCCTGCTTTTGCCTTTTAACTGTGCGTAGCTATAAAACATTTCCAGATTAAATTTAGCATTCTTAGCTTAAGATAATTCAAAATACTTTTTGAGCAAACGCTGTAATGTAACACATGCATTCGGAGCGGTTTCGTTGCGGGACCAAGAAACAGAAGTAAGGGATAGCATATATTGCCGCCATAGTCTATCTCGTTTACGGGTAAAACTACGGACACGAAGAGTCCACATTGGCGGCCTTTGATGCCTACTCACGCACTGCAGCGTATCGTGCTTTTTCAGTAAATAGTTTAGATACTTACAAATTCTATCATTGTTTTCACTAAATTGGAATCGCTAGATAACTGAAGGGAAGAGTTTTAAGTCTGCTGGAGTATACCTCAGCCTACCAGCTTATAATTGTGTCTCGGACGAGAGAAAGGTTTGTGAAAACGCAATATCGTTTCGAAGCTTATCATAACGTGATCGCTTTTTCCGAACGGTGGTAGGCACTTTAAATACCTAATGGCTTCTAGCTGGGACGACAATCCAAGTCGAGAGTGGATCGAGTGCATGCACGACGAAAATTGTAGGATCATTCACATGCTGGTGCAACGCATGATTATTAAGCTATTCGAGAAAAGTATTGGATTGCTAGGTGACTACACCTGTAGGGACAGGTCAATCTATGTCTGGGAGGTTAATAATTACGCTGGGAGCGAAGTTAAACAAACCATCGATAGTCTCAATAAGCTGTGTACACTCCTGTTGGGCTGCACTAGGTGTGACTTAGACACAAGCAATTGCATGGGATGAATTGTAGCAAGTCAGGATACTCGTAACAACTTGGACGTTTTCAATAGCTAGAGATATACCTGAAGCCACAGTGTGCAAACCATACTCCAAGAGGAGTGTAACGCCACCGCGTTTCCTATCGCCCAATCTATCGCATTTTATGATGTGATAATGTTTGCTGATGTTTATTAGAACGTCATAAATCGCAAACAACCGGGTCTCAGAAGACGCAATAATCCTTAGGTGTAACTCAACCACGCGGAGATGAAGTTTAGCCCCGTATTCCATATGCTGCATATATTTGCGTACAATACTTAGGCACTGGTTATTCATGCTCCCAAAACTACTCCTGTTTGGCCCTCGGCCGAAGCACCCGAGGGAGCCGCACGTATTTTGGCTTGCTAGTTAGAGAAGGAGCATCGGTTTGAGCAGCCTCTTGCGGTAAAGTAATGGACCGGTGCCTGAAAATTGAGACCGCATCCAACGTAGCGGAACAACTACTGGATTCACCTGCTCGGGTGCCATCGGCATTCCCGCTAAGAAAATCAACGTCGTCTTAGCCGAGCAGCAAGATTCGTGGCGAGGTGCTGTTCGGTATGCTCGTCTGTGACTAAATAGCGTTTTGCGCTACATCCGGATTAAGAATGACAGATGTTCTCACTGCTAAGCTTCTCCTATTTGAAACAAAAGAATTTTGCCTTATCCGGGACGGAGGGTTGTCGGGATCCACCTGAAGTTTATCTAGCGTTGATTTGGCAATATCCTCAACCTTAGCCAGGATTGCTTCCAGATTCTCCTGGTATTTGAATTCAACCAGGATTGGTCGAGGGCAGTTACTCATCCTCCATTTTCCTACATGGTGGACTTGCACTGTGGGGTAGAAGGCTTCAAACCCACAATTCGGAGAAGGTCGTTCCTACACCTGCGACGAAGATCTCTGCAAAACCTGGATTCCTTGATAAAAGGTTCCGCTCGGTTAAAAACTAGTACATTTTGAGTTCTAGATTTTGAAGCAGAGGAATTGATGTGCAGTGTTTCAATTTGCTTACGCAAGCCATTCACGTCCTGGATAATTTGGTCCAGCACAAATGAATACTCAACATTTGAACGTTGCTGTTTTTGTGTACCGACATTACTGGTCTTAGTACGAACCTTCGAGGTTCCAGCTAAATTTGCCACCTTTGGGAGTGGTAGCTTGTCTGGATGGACGGGGTAACTAGCAAATTTGTTCAACTTTTCCGTTGACTGCAGTTAATCTCGATCCTTAATTTGCACGTTTTTTGAAGTTCTCCTTATATTGATCTCCTTAAGATGATGGTGTAAAGATTAACGTGAAAGCTTTTTATGGCCATGTTCAGTCTGAGCGATCATTAAGAGAAGAAATAGATACGTTAGTGCTGGACGATGGCAATACGGCTTTGACTGCACCGAAAAAATCCGATGCGTTGCATTAATTCTTCTGCAGTCTTTATCGGCGCGTTTCAGGTAACTGTTTAGAAACTCACGATTGCAGAGCACCTCCCTTTAGCTCGGTGGAGGTTAATCTGGGAATGGTCACCACAGTTCTGTCGCAAATGGATAAAACTAAGTCAGCTGGCCCAGACGGTATACATCCGGCTATTCTTCAACCGCTCGCGAATATAGTTAGCCTTGCAATAAGAAATCTTTTCGAAGCTACCTTACTCCAGGGTATACTACCGGATGATTGAAAACGAGCGGCGGTAATAGCCATATACAAAAGGGTCCCATTTTGGATGTACGCAACTACAGGCCAGTAAACCTGACAAGCATTCTTTGCAAGTGCTTGGAAAAAATCATTCGGCACCAGGTATGTAGACATTTGGTAGCCAATTCCTTACTATCCGATGCCCAGCACGGATTCTGGAAAGGAAGGTCCTGTCTAACCAAACTTGTAAGCTTTCTTGACGGAGTGACATTACGCCTCGATGAAGGGAGAGTAGTCGAAGTCTGCTATCTTGATTTTCTAAAGGCATTTGACTCGGTGAACCATAGGTACCTTCTGCACAAACTTAGTATGTGTGGCGTCACAGGTGACCTACATCGATGGTTAGACAGCTTCTCAACTAATCGCACTATGTTAGAATTGCAGGGGAGTACTCGCAGGAATAACTGATTCTCAGTAGAGTGCCTCAAGGCTCGGTGCTTGGTCCATTACTTTTTCTTATTTTTGTAAACGACCTGGCAGCGTGCTTGAGTTCACGCTGCTTCCTGTTTGCTGATGATGTTAAGATCCTAGGAACCGACAGTAGAGATACGCTTATCTCTGATTTAGAAAAAGTAATCGAATGGACAAAGACCTGGGACTTGCCACTAAACTTGGGGAAGAGCTGTCTCCTGACAACTGATTTAGCGACAACTAGACTAGAAGTTGGTGAAGGAACCATCAGAATAGCAGCTGCTCGGAAAGTAAAGGATCTTGGCATTACTATAACAGGCGATTTTAAATGGGCTACTCAATGTGCCGAAGCTGCAAACAAGGCTCGCAGAGAATTGTTCAGACTTCGCTCAGCGTTATCTTGCCGAAAACCTTCAATCTTCATTCCATTATACAAAGTAGTCGTGCGGCCTCACTTGGAATACTGCTTTCAATCCTGGGCACCGTACTTAAAAAAGGATATAGCATGTCTCGAAAGGGTCCAGCGCCTTGCGACTAGGATGGTTGAGGGTCAGGCAGGTAAAACCTATGAGGCTAGACTCAAGGACCTCGGTTTGTTCTCACTAAAGAGACGGCGGCTGCGAGGTGACCTAATAGAAGCCTTCAAGATTCTAAAGGGTCTTACGGTGATAATATTACTGAAATCCTTAAACTTGCCCTAAAGCAGCTACAAGGGGTAATTCCATGAAACTTCTTAAGAGTAGGCCCAGGTTGCTGGCACGTGAGCACTTTTTCAGCAACCGTGTGGTCAACTTCTGGAACAAGCTCCCAGATTGTATAGTAAGCCTCCCAAATGTGTTGAGCTTTAAAAGGGAATTAGACGTTAAATGGTCTATCATATTTCCGCACATTGTCTAATAAAAAACTTTAAAAAAAACAAAAAAACGTATTTTTACATTTTTTATCATATATGTCTAGGCCTGGACAACCTAACTGCAAATTAGCCAACATGCAGTCTATGATTGTGTTTCACTTGACCTCAACTAGGCTAGTGATTTCATACACCACATATTGTTCGCGCATATTATTTCATTGTTTACTGAATAGCTGACCTCTCACCGTGCTGGTGAAGAGAAACCCTACCTTACTTTCCAGATATTCGGAAACAAGAACGTGTGAAATGTACGAACTGTATACTCGATATCGAAGTGCCGGGTGCTCAACCGCATACCGTCGAAGGAAATCTGGGCGCGTGATTGGCTTTTAGCCACCTTCAGCACTGTGCAACTTGAACTTGAACTCGAACTAGCTAAATTGGTCAACTTTTGCCTTGGCTGAAGTTGTCCCGGGTTCATAGTTGCACGCAAAACAGATGCATAAGTTTGAGTGGGTACGACGTTCGACAAGCTAGACGAGATTACTCTATTTTGAATTTTTTCATTATAAGAAGCAGTGACAGCAGTGACAGCTTTACGACAGCAGCTGCAATACCACTGCAACCAGCGGTTTTTTGCATAAATCCCATAATGAGATTAATGTATACCAGAACAGCTAGGGTGAGCTCAACAATTGCAAGCTATGCACTCAATGCCGCTGACCACTTTTTGCAGCTTTTTTCGTTGAGGCAAACATTATTTGTACTCATCTGACAGCCAGAGTTATGAGTAACAATAATTAATCAGAAAAATTATAGGCTGATTTTATCAGAAGCGTAATTAATCAGCAGTAAATATAATGAGCGTTTTGCTTTTAATAATATAGTGAAATAGTTAGTCAATTTTACAGCAATTTCACAGGATAGCGAAAATTGGTAATGATTTTTTAACAGAGCGTTTAAAATACAACCAATTTAAACGTACCGCGAAAGTTCAGTTGCAGGTACACACGCCCCTGCTACCTACGAATCAATCCTTGTAGTGGCAAATGCTTTCAAGCACACTTGCGAAAGAATCTGGGCACTCGTTCCCTATTTGTCGGATATTGCCTTGTGATACTGCTACTAATATTGAAATTGAGTGTGTTTTCGCCCGCCGTATTCGAATTTTCTTCCTTGAAAGGCATTTCCGTGTTCTTCTTTTCCTTGGTAGAATCAAAGTAAGCTAGTCATATGTTAGCCTTATCCCGGACATTCCTAAAAATCAAAGAGAAGACTGAACTTCATAAAAGACATTCAGATAAATTGGCGTGTTGTGTTCAACCTTGGAGAGAGTAAAAAGGAAGGGGACTAAGATGGTTCATGGAATGCGCCACATCGCGTACGAGGATAGAAGGAGCTTACTGAAACTTTACCCCTTAGAACTTTGAAGGTAAAAAATTGGGCTGCTTTTGACACACCGTATTCTTTTCGAACTTGAATATGGAGACGAGTTCCTCCGGTACTTCCGATTATTATGTGAGTCGAGGTCTCGTGGACATGACCTTAAGTTGCAGAAGCCTTGAAGGCTAAAGCGGAGTAATGCGTGCACGCTATCTACGCGGGTGGTGAACACGGAACTCTCTACCGAAAGGGCTCTTGTGTCTAACATCAGAACAGCTATTCAAAAGCGCGTGATCAACATTTGCTGAAACGGATGGACGTGATCCCCGGAGTGATATAGTGATGTTCCTCTACTCTCAGGATTTGCCTTGTCAGCAGAAGTCACCCATGTTTATTGCTGTGATGAAGCCTAAACGGGATTTTATCCTTTCTGCTTTCGATTTAGAAGGAGAAGAACCTGGTTGTATTTCCCACTCTGATAAAAAATCATTTCGAATTTTCGATACACTACAAAATTGCTGTAAACTAGACTAACTATTTCACCATATTATTAAAAGCAAAGGTTCATTATATTTCTGATATTTCATGTTGATTAATTACGCTAGTGATAAAATGAGCCTCTATTTTTCTGGTACATTATCGTTTCTCAGACAGCTCACTGTCAGATATGAGTACAAATTATTCTTGCCTTAACGGCAACTACAGCAAAAGTGTGGTCAGGGGCATTGAGTGCACACCATAACTGCTCTGTTATACATAAATCTCATTGGGATTTATGAAAAATTCCTCTGGTTGAAGTGTTATTCTAGCGGCTGCCATAAGACTGCCACTGACGCCGCTTCTATTGATAAAAAACTACATAATAGTCTAATGTGGCCTAGCTCGTCAATCGTCTTACCCACTCAAAATTATGTATCTGTTTTACGTGCAAATGACAACAGTGACGAAGGCTAAAGATGACTATGATAGCCAGTTACACCTTCCCCCCAAGGTAGCTAGAAGTTCGAAAAAGCATGCCGCTGGAACTTCGAAAAATCGTTCTAAGACCAGTAAGGACAGTACACAAAAGACAACCAAGTCCAGCTTCTGGCCTGCACGAGTGGCTCTCCGAGCCCGGCGGAACTGCTTCTACCAACAGGAGAAGGAGCGAAGGCGAGTGACTGGCGCCTGAAAACCAGTTTGCTTCGGGCAGATGGAGCTCGTTAGCCTGGGATGGCATTTCATCTAAGGGAAGGGAAACCCTGATTTTCAACCTTCGCTGCCTTGTGGGATACCCGATCGCCGGAAAGGCTTCGGTAGAAAACCCTGAGGAAAAACCTGGAACAGAGTCTGGTAGGCCACCTCTTTCTGGCAACTCCCTGCTGCCTTGCACTTGGTTGTGCAAAGGCTAGAGAAGCTGACTCGAACAAACGCCGAGTGGTGCTGGGGACGCCGCTTTGTACCCAAGACCTTCATTGAAGCCGACTCATCCTCCAGGATGAGATAGTCGCACAAAAGTAAGTAAAAGTACACAAAAGAGGCAACATTCAATCGTTTCTTGCTCACCCCTACCTGATCAAATTATCCAGGAATTGAATGGTTTCCGTAAGCAAATTGGGACACTGCACAGCACTTCCTCTGCTTCGAAATGTACTAGTTTTTAACCGAGCAGAACCCTTTACTAAGGAATCTAAGTTTTGCAGAGATTTTGATCGCAGGTGAATCAGCGATCTTATCCGAATGAAGAGTCTGAAACATTCTAATACCACAGTGCGAGTCCATCGTTTAGGAAGATGGAGGATGTGTAACAGCCCTCGGTCAATCCTGATTGAATTCAAATTCCAGGCGGGTCGTGGTGCATTCCTGGCTACGGTTGAGCATATCGCCAAATCAACCCTAGATAAATTCAGGTCAAGCCGGACAACCATCCTTCCCGGATTTGACAAAACTCTTCCTATTCGAATAGGCGAACCAGCATAACATCTGTCATTCGTAAACCTGACTTAACGCAAAATGCAATTCAGTCATAGACGATCATACCGAACAGCACTTCGCCACGAGTCTTGCTGTCCGGCCCAGACATCCCACACAGTTAGATTTGGAAGAGAGCCGCTCCAGTCCTGGCTCAAAGCACATGCCATACCTTAAGACTTCAAGTGCAGATGGTTGAGGGCTTATTGCATTATCTGAAGGTAATCTCCCAGAGCCTGGCAGAAGCTGGGAGAAACGATCGGGTGGCCAATCAATGACTTGGCGCGTTGGGGTGAAGTAAAAAACAAAACAAAAAAACCACAAAACCGCAGGCTGTGAAACTACAAAAACAAGCTGCTTTTTGCGGATTTAGTTTTGCATATCTCGCTTGCTTGCTTTCACTTTTTTCACGCCCTTGCTTATCTGCGTTTCCTGCTTCAGATTGCTTGGCACTTTCTGGCTCCAGATTTGTGCTTCATGATGATGATGATGATGAATCTTCCATGAGTGTCATGTCATCCACAGACTCTAGATCGGTAGCCCTCTCACCCGGCAGATATTCAACACTCGCGCTCACCAGACCAGCTAAAGCTTTCCTCAGGATGTGCAATCGTGCAGCATTTCTGTGCTGTACGGCTAACATCGTGCTAAATTGATTGGCCAACGGTAGTGAGCTGCATGCTGAAACACGCTGAAGTCTCACTACCATTTCTCCCCCCCCCTCATATCTGTCTAGGCCTGGGCAACCTGACAGTATCTTAGCCCACGTGCAGTCTCTGACTGTGCGGCACTTTGCCTGGATCAGGCTTGTGCTTTCATACCAATACCATACAGGACATCGTCGATCGCGAAGTTAAAAAGGAACGGTGAGATAGGGCTGCTTTGCAGCATCCCACTGGAGATATTGAAGGAGGATGACAATCGTCCGTACGCTCGAACCCTGCCCGAAGTTTGGCAATATAATGCTTTCAAGATGCAAACATACTTCTCGGGCACTCCATGTCTCAGTAGACAGTTCCAAAGACTTTCACGATCAATTGAATCGAATGCCGCTCGGATGCCAAGGAATACCACGATAGTTGGCCTACGAAATGCGTGGCGTGGCTCCAGTAACTGAAGAGTGTGAAGATTTGATCTATACACCCTCGACTGGCACGAAACCCAGTTTGCTCCTCACGGATTTGCTCTTCCGGTTTGGTACTCAATCGGTGAAGCAGGATGGACGCCAGTATTTTAGAAGCTATTCAAATGAGACTGATACTCCGATGATTTTCACCTACCTTGGCCCATTAGTTGGAGATAATTCGCAGAAACTCAGTGTTAAGCTACACGCGAAGTCAGCCCACAACTATTCAACGCGACTGTTTCCGAGGAGGTTTGTATCCCACCCCATTATTAATGGATAATATCTTTGGGAACTGCAGAAAGATGCAAACTCAAATTGGCCTGAAACTCTCTAAGAACCGGGAGATCATTAAACATGGCAACATTCAGCTATCTTGCAACGTTTCTACGTTTCCAGCCTAAACGCGTCGAGAGCTTAGCGCAGAGTAACGCGTGATCGGACTCTAGACAGGTGCCCCAGTATGAACGGTAATCTTGCACACTCGATACGAGTAACTGATAGCAATATCGTCAAGTTGCGTGAACGAGGCCGCTGATGTAGCACAAGGTATTACTGGATCTCCCATGCTATTTGGATTGCTAGAAGAATGAAGAAGGAATTCTTTTCGCAAAACAGAAACACTTCATGAATATCCTTAAACTTACTATTCTATCAGACTAGGAAATATGGTAACTAAAAAAGTTGAGAAAATGAAAGTAGCCGGTAGTGCAAGCAAAGCCTGAAAATAGCTTCAGTTAATTCGACCATAGGTTTTGACATCACCGGAGTCAGTAACATGAGTACAAAGAACGACCTTACTTTGATCACCAAAAAGAAGAGTGGCTTTTCTCGCTGTGCTTAACCATTTACTAGCAATTTAGTTGACCGGTTGATTTAACGCTTTTGAACGAAACGATGATTAGGTTCTGCCTCGGTTCAATAAATAGATTCGAGGCAGGTTTTAATGAGGGACAAATCTCGATTCTGTTCAAATAGGTGGTGTTATCTTACTAACTATGCTAAATGACCCTTTCAGGTTGATATGAAAGACCGATATTATTCTTTAACGTTGGATGAGTGTCTTTTATCGTACCTATTATCGAGAAAGGCATTCGAACTTCATACCCTAACCGCAAGAGAATAAGTCCTAAACATATACTTCACGGGATCTTGCTTTAGTTTGACTGCAACGCCCTTCTTCAAAACGATTTTACCGAATTCGTGAGCAGCAAGCGGAATTTCTTTCTACTAGCTCTTGATCACATATCCACTGTCCAGCAATCATGAGAAGCAAATCACACTTAAAGATAGCCTTTGATTGCGATCTTCCTTGTTTTTCTTCGTCGACGTTGTACCATAGAAGTACCTTTGCATGCTTTTGGCACTACATTCCTGCGCACAATAAGTTGCTTGCTTGTCACCTGTACTCTAGTCAGTGGTGCGCGACAATTTCTCTATTTCCTTCAGTTTGTCAATGATTGAGGCATATTAAACAGACATACGAACAATCGCCATTTAGAATATCTGTGGTAAGATACTCTTTGATTTAGACTATACTGTCGACGTGGTTCTACTGTTCTATTCTTACGTAGTGTTTACAGATTGGTCGCAATGTGTATTCTATTCCAGTGATTCGGTACATGAGGCGAAGTGAACCGCTCGGTAATATGTAAATAATGTGACCGATTTAGCTCGCATCTTTTACTATTAGTGATAGCAATGCCTCAAGGTTAAAATGGGGGTTTATGTTGGCTGTCAGGTTTTGTTTTCAAAGCCAACTGCATGGTTGTAGTGTATAGATAGAAGGAAAGAGATGCAGCGCGTCTTCCAGGCTAGTGTCCCCGCGATCAGTTATCGCAATGGCTAGTTACGCGTCAGGATATGTCCCGAAACCGTGTTCAATGGCGGTCTTTCACTAAGCATTTTCTTGGAGCGTTTGCTTAACCTTGTATGTTGTCAAGCGGAGTGACGAGAAAAGCTTGTTATGATGCATGACAGTGAAAGCCGCAAGGAAGCTGCCATGCTGATCTCGCTCTACTCGTTCACGAAACTTGTTTGAATGCATGTTCCATTCGAGGTGTAGTTACCTCTTCCCAATTTGTTTGTGCTCACTCTTCTATAGAATCCGTAACTATTTAAGTCCCACCCTTCCCCAACTTTTAGGATTTTACTTTTTCATGGTTGTGTGGCAGTTAAGCATTCGGTACGTGCTACCGGTGTAATGCTGTATGTGATGATGATGATGATACATGTGTTATCGATGTGCTGCGAACTTTGATGGTACAGTCTCTTGTTCGTTGACGTTAATCATGCGGTTCTCTCGCTTTTTCAGATGGCTGCCCGACGCCCTCAATGTAGCGCTGTTAAAGCTTTACAAAAAGAGCTCATAGAGCTGAATGCCACTCCAGTGGAGGGTTTTAAAGTCAACCCTTCAGTTATGGAAAATATGTTCATCTGGGATGTGGCCATTTTCGGTCCTCCTATGACGCTCTACGAGGGCGGCTATTTCAAGGTATTTTGAACAGTCGTTTTCATCATCACAGGCCCGTATATTTTTCCCAAATGATTACCCGTACAGTCCTCCCTCGGTGCGTTTCCTAACGGAGATGTACCATCCAAATATTTACGAGAATGGTGAAGTGTGTATATCAATTTTACACTCTCCCGGGGAGGATCCACAAAGTGGTGAACTGGCCTCAGAACGTTGGAATCCCACGCAAACAGTCAGGTGAGTATTTGTCATGTGCGTGGTTGTCTTACTTTACTGCAGGACCATTTTGTTGAGTGTCATATCCCTGTTGAACGAACCGAATATCCATTCGGCCGCGCATGTTGAAGCTTCAGTGTCATACAGAAATTGGAAAGAGTCACACGGGAAGGATGACAAATACGAAAGGATTGTGAGGTATGGCTGCTATTTCCACTGTTCTCTGTCTATCCTCATGAATTTTCTCTCGCATGCTTAATAATTTACGCAGGGGCCATTGCTAATCGCTTTTAGCTGCCGTTTTGTTCAGCCTGGCTGTTTGCTTTGAATCACATTCGACCTGAGGTTATCATAACCCCCATCACCCGATACGCGATTGTCCTGCGCAGGTAACACCCTGCAGCGATTGACCATAAACCCGAAAACAAATTCACATCTCACAAACATTCTAGCTTTAAGCTAGGTAAGCTGACAATACATACTTGCTTGAAATCACTGAAGCCGGGTCCATTTAAAGTGCCACACAATCA
>JACCGJ010022731.1:0-30182 GCA_013407085.1 Atriophallophorus winterbourni
ACTGAAATAATACCATAAGTAAACATAAGCATTGTAAATCAAAAAAATTAATTTAAAAAATCACCCTAACGATGCCTTAATGATATTGTAAATTTTTTCGGCTTTGCAAGTTTATTTTGTGAGGTTGGATTGAATGAAATTTCAGAAATTATCATGGCAAAACCATAACTAAGATTAAGAAACATCCTTGTATGTTAGTATTATGATGACATATTTGCTTGAACCATGAAAAGTATTTGTAACAAATTTCTGAATTTAGAAAAGCATAGACGATATTCTTTCAGAATGATACTTTGAAAATCGTAAAACAAATTTGCTAAATGATTTAATTTTACAATGAAGAGGATATGATTTATTTTACATGCATTAAATATGATTACACTTCTTTGACATAGTTCACCGGCTCCGGAAAAGGACGAGCGATTTCGTCAGATAATCGATGTGAGTCAACCATTTTGTATTGATGAAAAATAGTTTGTTTACTTTGGCTACTTATAAGGTTTAAAGTAGCATAACTATCCCAATTCACTCACTCCAACTATATTTTGACTGTAAAATTACAAATTAGCCAAAAATTCAATACACTTTAAAATTTTGTAATTGTCTAATTGACTAAATTCTAACAATACGAAATCTAAAATTTGGTAACATTTGAATTGAAAAGTAACACAAAAACGTTTAGTTCGTTTTGGAATTTCTAAGATTATTTAATAAACAAGTTGCGCATATATGTCACTGTTGGGAGGACAAGGTAGGTGTGACTAACCCGTTCAATCACACGAGCCCATACGCATGTACAAAGATATTATATGATAAAAATATCACAAGAATGACCGAAGATATAGCTTGAGTTAACTTTCCAGCAATACGAGTAGCTGTCCGTTGATACCACTATGTTTCAGCTTTTGTAGTAGGTCAGAATTACCCACTTAAAATGGATTGCATAATAACCTAATCAGATTTTGTAAAACTGTTTACTTTTATTAATTATGATAGGCTGCCATCATTTTTATTAGGAAAAGTTAAACAAGTTTTCACAACCTTTTTATTTTCAGCATCACACGGGTCGTTCAATATTCGCCAAAGAAATTCGAAAACAGGTTCGCTTCAACATGCATTCATTTTGTTCGAACGAGATAACTAAGGAACACTTACTCTGATCTGAACGTTGAATAGTGATCCATAGTTTCCGAGAGTCGTTGAAGTTCGGAGTCTGTCAATCGATATATTAGTGACTTTATGTTGTGAGGCATGTTTGCATTTTATATTGAACTGAATTTGAACATCGCATTTGTAGGTTCACCACCAAATGTTCCACTGGAAAGAGGTGACTTGAACTTTGAAGGCATCGATGTATAAGGCTGGTACAATCAAGCTGCTTAATCAGCATATGAAAACGTGGATGTGATTGAACAAGTAAAATTTGGAAAATATTCGTATTTGTAGGCTAATGTTCAAGTGCATGCTGTTACCCGCATCTGCATATGTATGTCTGTGCATGTGGTTGATGATATTGGTCAAGCGCCCCCAACTCTTCATGTGTTTACCAATTCCTCATCTTAAAAACAAGATCCTAGTGTTACTGTATCTACCTGTGGAGTGTTAACAACTCAAACCCATTCGTGGGGTTCGTATCGGTTGGAAAATTCGTTCAAAATATGTGAACAGTTTCGAAATGTCAACAAAACGTGAATGCACTTGTCACGATCAATTGTGTGGAATCGGGACACTAGATTAATGATAATTATGTTGTATACAAAATATTCATTTGCATGCTTTTCCGTCATTCACACCCCACGACCGCTTCGTGCTGTTTGCACTCATCAGGCAGGGACAGTAAGATCAGGATCTGCATGCGCTTGAAACAGTGGAAGAATGGTAAACAAGGAGCGCTTGTAAGCGCTGCTTATGTTGTATAAAGTTTAATTTGCAAATCTCAATGCATTAAAATATTATCAGCTAGTAATCACCTCAGTTGAACCATGCATTGCGTGATCGCGACCAATGGATTGTATGGTTGGTATTCCTTAAGAAGCATATGGTATCACATTTCATGGCAACAAGTTAACCATTCCACGCTCTAGATCAAATTTTCAAAGATTCTTCTTTGCTATCCGAGTTTTGGTTTATATTGAAATCTCTGCCCTAGCACACCATTTGTGCATCAAACCTAAAAATGTCCAAGGTTGAACTTGACAAGAATATGATAAGGAAAACCAACATCGCACCTTAGTATATAAGCTGACTTTCCATATTGAAAAAGCATTGTTATTCTTTTCATGCATACATGCTAATTTAAATTGTGTTTTCTGTAAAGTATTTGCTTGTAAATCCATGAAAACCATGAATTTGCTGGAAGTTATTTGAATCGTTTATGCTTGACCGGCACTTGTCATAGTAATTCAAAATGATTCAAGGTTACTAATGGTCTTAAAAGCAACAAGCTTAATAATAACCATAGTATGGTTAAAATTGAAAAGAAAGTGTAGAAAACATGATAAACAATTAGATTAAACAGTATATAAGCAGTTGGGAAAGATCTAATTAAAAAACTACTCATCTAATTTCGTTTTAAAGTCATCCAAGCTAGTGGAGTGAGCAACGGTACAAGGTAAACTGTTCCAAGCAGAGCAGACTCGGACAGAATAAAAAATACCATTTACAGTTTAGGCGGTAATGGGGTACCACTAGCACATATTCATGGGCCCAATAATTCCTCCTATCCCTTCTTGAGAATAGGCCCTGTAGGAGATGGCTTGTTGATTTGAATATTAAGGAAAGTCGGATAAATTCTCTTCTGATTCATCGTCAAGGAAATTCGAACAGGTTCAGGTGAGCCATCCTTTTATTATAAGGCTTATTCCGGATACTGTGAACTAGTTTTGTTGAGCAGTAATTGTTTCATTTCATAAGTTCAACATCCTTTTTGAGCCACGGAGGCCATGACTGCACAGCGTATTCCATGACTGGTCTGAGGTATATATTCATGATCCTTGGGAATATCTAGGGCGACAATATCCCAAATACCTGTTTGAGTGTTTAACATTCTACATCGTTTCATTTCCCAATGAAAGCATTATACTTCTATCATCCTAATGGAGATTGACTGGCCGAGCAATATATGAGAGATTTATTTAAACTTCGACATATTCTTTGTTATCCAATGTGGTTGATATTAGAGAATCGGCCAATAGAATTGAATCAATCGACATTGTAAGCTAATAAACAAAGATTCATTCACACTTCTTATATCAACTCAATATCTATGTGACACTGTGTCATGTCTCACTGAAACTTATCTAACTGTCTCCACCTGATGACGGCAAACAGCCAGAACCCGGTAGTGATGTGTAAATTCGGACGATGTGAACAACACTATGCTATATGAAAGTCACTTTCAAAACCACATTCACTATCCAGGTTAGTGTCAGAAAATCGGTATCATCAAACGTCCTCCGCAACTTGGCTGACTTCACAGGAGATATGTTGCACAAGTGTGAAGAGACTGAAGATTACTTGCCAGCCACAATTCTGATGAATGTCGTGTTTACCTTGTATCATGAAGGTGAGCAAATTTGACGTGTGAAGATTAGTTCTTTTTAGTGTTATTTATGTTAAACATTGTTCGTTGAAAGCGTCGTGGTTTCAGGTGCATAGATGTACAAAAAGTGTGATTGGAAGTCTGGTCATTTCTATGTAGCATTGAAAGAAGTCCGACAAAATAAACTGCGTTAAACTATCCTGAGTATTTCGCGATCAACTATGTTTAAATTCTTTACACATTCAACAAACTTCACGGGTAGACTGAATTCTACTATACTGGTCAGCGCAGAGATTTACGCTGTTCAATAAAATCTTTGGTGGCAAGTCTACGTCTTTTTACGTGGCAGGTTAAACTCGTGTCAATCTATTAAACAAACCATAACAAATCGCACCTCTGAAGAAGGACGTGATGCAGTGATCTGTTGAACAATCACCGAGTTCTTCTTTCAGTGAGGAGTAATCCAATTATGTTTTTTCCATCTTCTTGGATATCTTTACACTGGTAAAAGGAGTGGTAAATAGCTAAACAGTCAACTTTGAAGTGGTTGTCCTTTTCTAAGCGATATAACCGTGAATCAATTAGGTGTGACCTGCACTTCTGAAGTATCAAAAATTGTGCATTTTGCACAAGAGTAATTTTGGATGGAAGAGGTCTGTTGAATCCCTCTTCGAGAGATGACAAACGACCTAATCTTTGAGTATCGATTTGTCATCAGTATGATCCGTTCGTCTGTGAAGCAAGATACACCAGAAATGCATTAACCGCATTGTTACTTATGAACATACGTTTTTGGAAAATGCTTAACAATTATTCACTACTCATTGTGCAATCCTATCTCTGTTTGTCGTCTCGTGTACAATCAAAACAGTTCTGCTTAGAGAATGAATTTCGCGGCGTCATTTTATCCTCGACTTGATGATCATCTAAATTTCATATTCTGAAAAGCAACCACTTTTTCACCGGAGGTTGTTTCTAGAAATTTATATATCATCTGCACAGTGTGCAGAACTTTCTAAATCATCATCTTCAACAATAGATTAAATACTATCATCTAAGTTTGGGTGAAGGTAGAAAAAGCAAACGAACATATTTATGCGCTGGTGATATTGTCATGTGCTTACACCACACTCGTTCTAATTTTCAAACAGTTACTCCAATTGTTGGAGGCATCATCTTTAGTTTCATGAATTAATTACAATATAGCAAAGTGATAAACAATGTAAAGAATTAATGGCATTGTATAAATGAACTGTTATAGGCATCCTTCATATGATCGACTCAAAATATGATGCTGTCTAAATTTAAAACAATAGACCATTTCGGACAGAGGTCATATTTTGTGTAAACGATTTATTATAATGTTTCCCTTAATTGTAGAATGCGGTTTAAACAGCAAGATAATATTTCATGTATAACTATCTGTACCTCTTTTCCTTTGGACAAGGCTCACTGAAGCTAATCTCACTGTCTCCATCTAATGGGGACACAAAACTAGAAGTCCATTGTGGAGTTTAAGGGCTGGGGATGTGAGCACCACAATGCAGTAAAATGCAGTCAGTAAAATGTTCCCACTATTTGTAGTAATAGTTTTATACAGCAATATAAGTTTGTGTGATTATTGAAGCAAGCAAGGAATATTATTATTGTTTGATTTCTCAGTTACTCTCGAGTGTAAGACAAACGAATAATGATGCTCAAAGTCGAATTGAGACCTACTTTTGTTAGGAAGCGCTCAAATCACTCCTGGTATATTGTTCCTCGTGTTGCTTGAATTGAGAATTCACTACCGACTCATTACGGTTTAATGTCACAATTCTATTTTAAACTACAATTTTGTAGCTTTGATTCGGTTGATAAAAGTTACTCACGGTTTGTGGTTAATACAGAATCAAAATGAGCAAACTAAGCAAACTTTTGACGGTGTTGCTTAGATTGGATTTACATAATGCCCGTGGTTAAACACTTGAAAATCCATCCAGAATGTCCATAATGCTCTTTAAAGAAGAGAGCATAACAGCTGATACTTCTATATACATTTTAGTGTACCTAATTTAAAGAAGTGAAATACTGACATCCGTAGTCACTACGGATTATGTGTTGAATGTAGATTCCCGAACTGATGTAATCCCGTATGTCTGGTTAAATTCAGATCCTCCGCAAAATGTTCATGCACATACAAACTTGACATACCTTTACACCTTGGTGATCACACAACCAATTTGGAAATCGATGCGCTTTTGGAATGCCGCGTTCTTTAATGCCATCCAAGAAGAACGGAAAAGGCAATCTTGTCAAACTATGTAAGTTAGATAAATCATCAATAATATTACTCATTGATTTTAACGCTTCAAACGGATTAATGGCATTTAGTTAATGATGAAGTAATGGTCAATCATGATTTGATCCTTAGTTGCACCGACTCAAACTATCAAGCGGTTAATTTTTATAATCATTATGCGTTCGAGTTCATGGCTGCAAGATAATGGAGTCAATTTTTTACTTTGGGAAAAAAGTCATCCTTGCTTCTCTAATCAGCGGATGACGATGGATGACGCGATCTAATCACGCGTGCTACCGTGAATGTTACGAAATTTACTGCCATAAGAGCAGAAAGAGTTGCATTATTTTGGGGCTAACTAACTAAACGCCACCTATCGATGGTGCAATGAGAAGATCTGTCGCAGCTACTGGCGGAGTTCCACTAGAATAAGTCTTTTTTCCGATTTATTTGGGTGCTAGCTTCGTAGACTACGTAAAATCACAAAAAAATCTTTAAATGATTTATAAAAATCTGTCCCGAGAAACCTTGATGTACAGAAGTCAATTGCCGATATTATTGGGTTTTCAGCTAAAGTTAGGCTTGCATGATTCCTAGTAACATGTGGAAATTTACGTTTCCATTTTCTCGATTAACTCCTAAATGTTAAAAGTGCACGAGTTTCCAAGAATTTTGTGTGTAAAATATATTTAAAATCCGTAAGATCAAAAGGTCTGTTCATATCAATAGAGGATATCAGTGAAAACTTTAACATTAAAGTACACAAAAATTAATAAAACAACTTGTCTTTCAAATTCCTCCGCGCGACAATGAAAAGTCCACAGTAGCAAAACGTTTGTGTATGTAGTTAGGTTCAGCCTAGAATTTACTATAAGTACTACTATTACACAAGCTCCAGGTGTCCTAATTTAATAAAACGAGTCTTCAGAAATATTCTCAAATTATCCCCAGAATCAAGATTAATTACGGAATATAAAGCACAGTGCTAGATTCTTTGCATATGCATATTCCAAACAGTGCTGCATTGCACCGCTTGTGGGACTTAGCTTAGTCCCCACATGGAAGCTAAATTTCAATTTGCAAATGAGGATTTATCCTCGAATTCGCAAATAATTGGGTTTAGCACAAAGACAGATCGGCGTTCAAATGTCAGGTCACGGATACGCACACCTGATGAGCGGCAATAACCGCGAACCGGTTGTGTGCTTCCATCCTGCTTTTCGAACGTCATATACTACTTATTAATAAAAATCTGGCTTTAATCATAGGATACCGAATGTATAAAATCAATCCATCATCGATTAACGAAGCTACTGCTCGCTACACCGTATCAGTAATGGATAGTCTCCTTGAATACGTTCGACTTGTTGACTATGCATAGTTCGAAGAAAAGATATCCTGCTTGAAAGGCACTGCCACAAAAGACGATGAGGTCTTTGACGCCCGAATATACACGGATGATATCCCATTGCAGAATACAATGTAGAAATATCTTAAATCTGTCTTGCCAGTAAGAAAATACCATTACCATGTCACCTATTTAAATAACTTGTATAGTCTCAAAATATTTTGGACGAGTTCATATACTGTATTCTTTTTCCGAATCATTATACACGTCGTAAAGTTATATTCAGCGTACGATTTCCAAACGAATTAAATTTCAACGTTTACAAGTGTATGGTTGATGTTACGCTTTCCAAACCATTCAATGTTCAAGATGCTGGATTTATGGTGAAAATAAAGCAAATAATTGTACAATACCATATGATATATGTATGAAAGTTAAACCAATCCTTTCTTTAATGTTTGCGTCCAGGGATGTGCAAAATTAATTCCGATAGTGACATGGAGGTAGGAAGTCTCGACCGGAAAAAATATGATTGGTTATATTTGTTTATTCATGTATGTTGTGTAAGAAGGAATCACGATGGCATTTCAGTAAACTGGGCCAACACAGTATTATTCAAAATAAATAATTCGTAAGTGATGTGTTGCTCACATCCCCCGAAATTACACTCCACTACCGGTTTCTGGCTGTTTGCCGTCATCAGGTGGAGACAGTAAGATCAGGTTTAGTGAGCCTTGAAACAGTGGATAAATGGGTAACAAGATTACACTTGAATGGCACTGTTGCATAGGTTTCGTACAACGAACCGCGATGTACAAACACAGAAACACAGCGATTCGTGTTCAAACACTTGAGGCGCTTATGGATGGCCGAAGTAATGTGTTGCTCACATCCCCCGATCGTAACATTTTTTTAAATATCATTTCGTTTGATGCGGACAAACTATCTAGCGGTAGGCTGTTTCAGTTTAATTTATACTGTACTGAACAATTTCGATCCTATGCTTCGCCAGATATTATTTTGAGCGAGTTGGATAGATTAAAATTGTCCATTAATTTTATTATAGATCCGGTGGAGATGGGATATGTTTGAATCATGAAGAGGTGCAGAATAAGGCGGCTTTCGTGCAACTCAGGTGAGATAAAAAAAGTTGTTAAAATTACACGAATTTACTTTCGCAACTTGTTCATATTCCATGCAGATCCGAATAAAATGAGACTAAAAATAATTTCACTCAAATTGATATGTGTAAATTTGCACAACCGATCATGTTTGCCGACCTTGAGATTGGATTTCGGTTGTTGCTCACCGGATAATCGCGAGATCGAACAGGGTTGCCTGAGCAAACGGTATCGAATAGCGATTTTGAAGTTAAACATTGCATAAAATAATACCAGATACATGCTATATGGAAATCTGTTATGGTGTAAAATGCAAGTGCAAGAAAAAACTTTTCGAAAATTGTCAAGGTATAGTGCCTGTCTTAATCGAAAAAAAACTGTTAACACAACCACGGCGGCATCAATAGCATAACTATTCGACAGTCTGATATCCTTTAGGTTTTTTATATGCATTTTTTGAGGTGCGAGAATACAAAGGCTTGCCAAGTGAGTAAGTCGAATAAAACTATGGTTTGCGAGTGAAGTGAAAAAAATTAGCTTGCATGTTGCAAAACTGATCGTATTGTGTTTCGTTATCTTTTGTTGCATCTGAATGACATTGGAGTGTTTGCAGTGGTAATGATTTGATTCAATGAATAGAAAAGAACCTAGAGCGTGTGCTTATTTTGTAGCGGGATTGAGTCTAGGCAATCTAGGAATGAATGCTTCCCCGGCTCTCACGGCCATTACGTTACAGACCTACATCTCCAAGACACTGAATCAAACGTTAACTACGATTATTGTTATTCCTGTCAAACAGTCCAGTGACCTGCGATTCCCACCCGAAGAAAAGTCTTCCAGTTGTTAACCATCTCACAAAGCGTATATCATAAGCACCGATAATATGTTACTCGGCCAGTTGTCATCAAACATGCGGCGTTTTTACACCAACTGGATTAGTCCGAGAACAATATTGAGAAATACATTTCGTTTTACCGCAATCTGTTTTTGTTTTTAGACAGACTGTCATATGAATCGCTTTTAAGTGATTCCTCCAAAGTTTTTGAGGATTGGCGATCAATGCCTAACAATGCCAATAACACACTTCACCCCTTCTAAAGTATCTCATTCACAGCTTAGAAGAAGAAAATGGTTTCACTCGTAAACACAGAGTTTCAACTATATTATCAATTCAACCTCAACAGAATGCTTGTCAACAAACGTCACGTAAACACTTAGGGTGAGGAATAAATGTCGAAATTCACACTTTCAGTCGCTTCCATAAAGAATAACATTCGATTGATCAAACGAATTTTGAGCAAGGTGAGGGACGAAAGAATTCTAGAATTTTGACGAGATATTGGCTTCGCTTAGATGAGAACGATTTTCAAGCAACGAGGACCTCAAGCAATGGCCGTGCCTTATCGGAATAAATGACTCTGATCGACGATCAAATCTCAGTATAGGCGTAGCTCAGTCGTGCGATATTCTAAATGTCTCTTTCGATTACCAGGAAATCCTTTTCAAGAAAACGATAAATCTTATAGGGGAAGTTGAGAACGATGCAGGGTAAAACAAAACTACATCAGATGGAACAAAGAGGAGGCGCAGGCAAAGAATGAAGAACCGATATTTTCTGGTGAAAAAATGCATTCGCTACACATGTACCATTGAATGGCAGTTATAAAAAAAGATGGTGCAATCAAACGTTTACTGAGCTGTTCGGTTTTTTTGGGTTCATATGGAGTCAATGTACAGGGACCATAATGGAGTGCTCTTCGATATAAGCATCTAGTTTCAGTTTAAAATCACATATCGTAGAAGCGTTCACAATAGCCTGTGATAATAAATTTCACAAAACGGAAATGACGTCTACAATGGAGTCTTGTTTGCTTTATAACGAGACTACTTGAATGACTCCGTGTATACTTAAGGGAACTGACTTCTATCAAATTGCGGAGAGGGTGGTTTTATATCCGCAGTATTGTATATGTTAGGATCATGCCGCTCCTTACTTTCCTTCGTTTAAAATCCGGCAGGCCGTCCGATCTTGCTATGAAATGTGTTGTATCCCATCAAATAGGTTCGTCGCTGGTTCGTAAATTGTATCCAGAAATTCAATGTTTTTACGCAGCCACTGTTCCTAAACTGAACTCATATATTCTATCGTTTGGTGGATGTAATTATTTAAAATGCGCGGAGCGTTTTAACAGAAAACCAACCAAAAATATACTCCTCAGCATTTCCGAGATATCGCTTGTTCTGTTGAAGGCATTCTGGCAATGACTATTCGGTTTCCGATTATTAGTAATCCAGATACCGAGATCATTCGCAGCGCTGGTCCAAGTAAAGTTTTCTTGACCAAGATTATATGCATGCACGGATTGCCGGATAGTTGTAAAATTTTACATTCACTCATATTGAACCACATCTAGATTTAGTTGATACTAGTGAAGGATAGCCACGAACGTTCAATACTGTTCAGTCACACGATCAGTCAATTTGAGACGATGTGATAATGTCAAGATACATGCAACCAATGCTTTTGCTTTAATCAGAGCCATTGAAAAAAGCCAAAGGAATTTCTTGAAGCAGGGTTTGACGTCTATGAACAAACAGATTAACAGCAGATTAACTCTTTACATTGTTGAGGATTTAGCGATAAGCCGAGTGAGGATGACCACTGGCCAGTAGAATTCTTTTCAAGAGGGTCAAAATCAACAGAAACGTCGTCAGCTTATTTGAGAAGAAGAAGATCAGAAATATAAACAGAGAATAGGAACGGAGAAAAAAATTGCGCCCTGTAGGACACCGCAAGGAATCGGGATCGAAGAGAAGACTTTGCAATCCACGACAGTATATTGCACATAGCCTTAAAGTAGGAGGCGATCCAGTAAAGGATGTTCAGAGGAACATCACATACAGAAAGATTTTTGAGCAAAGAACTCTTAAGCAAAAAGTTTGGTATAATCAAAGGAACAGAATGACACGGATCTCGATTTAGAAACGGGATAAGTGCTCTATTAGCACGTCATGAATTTATACTTTATAATCGTGGCTATGTAGTTAATACAAACGAAGTGCTATTTGATGTGCAACATTTTTCAGCACATTCAGATTCCAGTGCCTCTTGTTTTATTTTGTCACTTATCAGGCATGCGTATCCGTGACCTGACATTCCATTCAGGTTTATCGAAAGTCATATACCACTCATTTATAAATTCTGAATTTAAAACGAAAATTACCCATCTGGCTGTTATTGAATTATCGCCAAAATATATCAAACGGTTACAGGTGCTGCATTGCAGCGTCTGTGGTACTTAGTTTATTCCCCACATGAACATAAACGAGGGTTTATCCTTGCGAAATTCATTATATCACCCGAACCTTTAAACTTCGAATCGTGATAATCGATATTTCGCATCATCGGAGTAATGATGTTAGCGACCTTATCAATGTATAAATTTGGTTCATATAATACAGCTCTCTCATTATCCTTATTGGGTATTAACTGCGTTCGCTTAACTACATTTGTACGTTGGTAATCAAATTCAAATATTGAATACAACGAATCACAATCCCAAACTTAGTAGTCGGATTTATTTTATTCCAGTGGTGGCAACGGATACCAATGAAAAGTACGACTAGTCAAACAAGACAATTGTTTATAAGTGACTGTTTTAAACATGCAACACTTCTATTGTAGACTGGAGTGAAAAAAATAGGCATTCACTTGATTGATTATTCTCGAAAACACGCTAGAGTGGATTGAGGGCTCATGGGCATGCGTGTGAATTGGTGTATTGATACTTAGGTATAAACCTGTATGCACATGATCACGGTTCCTTACTTGCTATAAAGTGAACACTTTTGAATAAAGTTCATTGTCGAACCAAATGTTATCCAACTGTAAAGTAGTACCCACAATCAGAGAAAAATAAAAATCTGTACGACTTCTCTGAGCTACAATTGAACCGGGAACAAGTAGATGCCTTCCGGGTTCATGTGGAGGATAATAGCAAATCATTTATTTCATTTATTTCTGCTGTTTGGTGCAGCTTGTCTGATTCATGAATAAATACGGATAAAGAACCAATCATTCGTTGTTGCACGAGAGATCATAACTTCCATCTATTTTACACCCACAACTTCGTCGGTGCAGCAAATTCATTTGGCGAATGCACGCTCTCGGAATCGCCAAACATCCATGCATGGATTTTCTGCGAAAGCAAGCGATCACAGAAAGCATCTCAAAAGGTGAGTTGCTTTCATGCCCACAATTGTTCAGGATTGGTCGTTTTTACTTGATTGAGTTGTTTTGTCTAGTGAAAAGATTAGTTTCCCTGTGTATGTTGGGGAGTGTGAATGTTAGTATGAATATTGTGGCGCGGTAAAGGAGAGGTGTAGTTTTGGCACTAGTGCTGTGCTATCCTGATAATTTTTGAAATCTAATTCAAATATATCCAATTCTTCTTCCAAAAAATAATAAACAAGGATACTAACATCGAGTTACCGATTGAAAGAGAGAGCTAACGAGAATGAGGTTATCCAAGAGCTAGTGATATCAAGGTGTTATTTGCCAGTGTTATCTAAGCTCTGCAGCTAATGAACTTCGGACGTTTTGGTCGCTGGACACTCGCAAACCGGTTCTTGGAACTGAATGGGTAATTCGTAATGTATATGCCGTCGATGCGACTGAATAGATGTTTCGTTTGCGTTAAACACCACTGATATACCGTTGTAGCTCGCAGTTTCATAAGCCATGAGATATATGTTTATATCTTTGAATGATTCTATTGGATTTTCTTAGTGATTAGCAGCGGTAAAGAAAGTGCTGAAGAAAACAGAAGTGTGTCTACAACGACATATTTTTGCCCGATGAAACGCTTGCAGAACGTGCGCGATTTGTTGATGTTGATTAAGTTTATAATCTGTTTTGATACTTTAAAGATTAAAATTTGAATGAAACCGGAGCAAATTTTTACAGACTTATACAAAGTTCGATGGCAATCAAGATGAGTATTTTTAATTCGCATTCATTGCTCTGCAGATTACTACAAAATAATTCACGAAAATTTTCGGAAATTGTACCGCGCAGATGGAGACAATGTGAGAAACTTGCAAGTGGCGGGATAGTGCGAATGCGGGATATTTCTGAATGAACAACCCAACTTCACACCCGTCCGTAAAATCAATCACAAAAGCAACCTCATTTCACGAAAACGTATCGCATTTTCATCTTATTATAATTTCGCTTCGAAAAGCGACAAATATAATGATTTTTATGCATTGGCAATTTAATTGTCAGTAATCTAGCACTTCTTACATCATTCCTCGTTTAACGGACAAATTGATATTCAACATTGCGGATTGTGACCATGTCGCTTTTGGGTGAGTCCCATTGGCAACGATAGCAGTACAATGCAGCTGTCTGTTATGCCTATGCGGTAATTGAAGTATGAATAATAGCAATCAGGCATCTGTTTTGATGTTCACTGAATTCCGATGAACTCATCCAAATAACTGTGCTCGAAAGTTTGTTGGGAAGGGCAAATTAACTCGACTTGACAAATAGTTCAATACACAAACATTGATTACATGAATAATGACGTGATGAATTTGAGGGAAAAATTTTTGTATTATTTTACGGATAATAAATAGCATAGCATTCAAGGATGTTGTTCACTTGCTATCATAATGCCAGTTGAGGAGTCAAGTTTCGTTCTCGTTGAAGCTTGTCATCTGAATGTCCTAGCCTCCGCATATTACCGTTCCATCAACTGTTCTGTTTTTATTAAAAAAAATCCGGATTCAAAATATCATTGATGTCCGAAAAACTTGTATTTGCAGGCATTTCCATCACAACCTACGACCGGTTATGTACTTTTTCACTAACCAGGCAAGGACAACCCAATCATAATCCGTATGGCATGAAACCGTGTGGAGATTGGAAACAGAAATTTAACTTTAAAACAACTGTTGGATTCGGCTGGCATTACAAACCAGCTCAATCACGTGGGCTCACACACATGTACCCTGTGTTGAGAACACCGGCTTCAATGAAACATCAGCATTTCTAAGCATGTATTGATGTTATTTGGAAGAAAAACAACTTCAAACAACTGAAATAATTCACTACATTTGTAGTGTCATAGGTAAAAGTGAAAACTGTATGTAATCGCATCCAGGATTTGCGTAAAATTTAAGATAACCATAGGCGATCTCCCTTTGGCTGAAGGTAAGTTTTCAAGTTCAAAGATACAAGAATTTCGTGGTGACAATTAGCACATAGCTACACAATTACAAAAACTTGATATACAAGCGCAACGTGTTAACCATTCTTCCATTTTTTTCAAGCGCAGGCAGATCCTTATCATACTGTCCCTACCTGATGAGTGCAAACAGTATATATCAAATGTATGGCTTACGAATAATGTTCTTTTGCAGCATCGCTTTAAACATCGCCAGGCAAAGAGAGCCAACCAGCTGAATAAAATAGTATAACATAGCGCCGACAATAAATACGGGAATTTAGGACGTAAAGGCATAGGGTATGTCCACGTGTCGCTTTCTCGTCACACACTTTAAACGAGTTTCCCAGTGGATGTCCTTTGGAAGACACAACTCTATAAACGAGAAAAATATCGCGTCGTATTCTCATTTGGGTAAAGTCACATAGAAACAGATGTCACAATTTTTCGGTGTTCGGAACATCGCGAAGCGCCATCATTAACTTTGTTTCTCTGTGACGGATATTATTAAAGATCAATATACTTTTGCAACCATGAAGCCTAGACCTTTAACGCATACTCCATCTTATGAAGAAGTTATATTGCGTTATGCTTGGTAAAGTTATTCACGAGAATCTTTAAAATATTCTTCGAAAGCTACCTAAAGATAGACAGGCCAATCGATGCATATCCCTACAGTGCATCGTGTTCTTCATGTCTCCGTTAATCGAAACTCCAAGTTCTTTTTTCAACGAGCTTCATACCAAGATTTTAGTTCCCAATTGATATGTTCAAAGAACATTCTTGCCAAGGTGGAGCACCTTGCTTTTCCATATGTTCAATATCATATGTTCCTAATTGCCCAATCTGAAAAATGTGCAAATCCCTTTGCATCCCTTTTCATGTTCATGTGCTGAACCTATTCGCATCTGATGTGTTGTGGTGATCACATTCCCATTCTTTAAACACCGCTACAGGTTTCTGACTGTTTGCTGACATTAAGTGATGAGCATTCAAATTTTCATATCATCCTCGATCAGTACTATTTTGTATGATACGATGAGTAAATAATGTGTGGATTGGAGAAAAATGAGCGGGCCCAGCACAGATCCTGTTGCTTACATAAACTAGTGCATGGTGATCTGACATGTACTCGCACAACCATGGATTCAAGGATTCAGTGATTCAAGGAATTATGGTTAAAAAGTTAATACTTTACAGCACCACAGGATTACGGTATGAATAAAACATGAAAATTAAAATGGTATAAAAGCAATATAGATTATCAAATGTAAGGCTCACGAATGACGATCGTTTGCAAGTTCAAGTCCAATTTCGCTTAAAAAATCGCCGGGCAAGGAGAGTCCACCACATGCTGGGTTAGGGAATTGCAAAGAAATATAGCTCGTACGGCGACAAAATGGCGCCGACAATCCGTACGGGAACTTGGAACGTAAAGGGATAAGGTGTGTCCGCGTGTCACTTTCCCATCACACACATCGAGCAAGTGTTTTAGTGGATGTCCTTCGGTAGACACAATTGTATAGATCACAATAATATCGCGTCGTATCCTCCTTTGGGTAAATTCACATAGACCCAGACGTCGCAGTCTTTCGGTATACGGAACATTGCGAAGACACATCACTAACTATGATATATTTTGTCGAAGAGAGCAATATCTAATAGCAGTCAAAGAGCCCAGACCTCGACCGCATACTCCATGATATGAGCGGATCACATATTTAAACGCATACGTTTTTGAAGAAGCCAATGATGCTCGAGTCTTTCAACCGCTTTCAAGATGTCGAAATAACAAACGTGAACACAATAACTTCTATCCGAGACTTTCCTCCAGTCGTTTAACGCATGTTGGACAAGAACGATGACATCGAAATTCTTGCTGCGACGGTGAAAACAAAGTAGGCGATTACTCTTTATGATACTATAAGTTCAATGACCTTACCAATAGCAGGTAATAGTGTGAAGGAACGAAAATTTCCCGCAGCAAATCGTAAGTCGTCTCAAAAGATAGGAGTAATCAGGCCGGACATTAAATCTTTCTGTACCACTCCCTAAAGTGACGAATAGTTAGTCTGAAAAGAGGTTCACATATATGACGATGACAGAAGGTGACGACATCCGGTTTGATGACATCAGCTCCTAGGGATTTTCTTCTTACATTCAGTTTGAGCATTTGACTTGCGAAAATCTCTGGATTTTTTTTTAATTTTGGCCCAATGTATCAATTCTTGTTTCACCTGAATAACCAAAACGTTCCACTGAAACATTTGAAACTAACAATTTAAAATAATAAATCGCGAGAGCGTTTGCGGTTTCTAATGCGGTCTCAGTGAGCTTTTCACCATTCTGGAAGGCAAAAAATACCTTGTTTGACATTCGTTTTCGTGTTCATGATTTTGTGTAGTAAATCAGGGTTGAGTTCCATTTTGACATCAGTATAAATTAATGTGCTTGTTTGTCCTCTCAAATAATTCAAGTCAATTTGTTACGTTTTATAAATTTTGTCAAGTAGTATAAGATTTGTTGGTATTATGCTGCATCAGCGCTGCTGGCTTCAACGCTATCAACTTTTTTGTTCTACTGCGAATAAAAAAACGAAGTTCATGTTCGGATCTTCTAGCAACGATCTGCGAGTTTTCGTCAATCTGCAGTTTCAGAAAAAAATTACAAGTTCGTTTCATTGTGCATCAGGGATTAGGTGATCTATCTGCAAATGCTGAATCTACGCGAGTGTTTTATTCAGGAACGGCCCAGCAAACCACCCAATTTACAACAATCGTTTGCTAAGTACTCCATACGCAGTCGAACAAAAGTACTGATTAACCACTATGACCCATCGGAGTCTGGAATCCGACAGCTTCGACAGATTGTTTTTCCGATGCTAACCTTAATCCCAAGACGGATGGGTAGTCAGATCCTCTTCTGCGAGTGCATTCGTGAACAAGGTTGTATAAAGTGACTGAAACCACTACACTTTGAATGGCTTTTCGAGCGTTTGTGGGGAGTGATCGTCCCATAAATAAAGGGTAGGCAGGTTAAAATCGATCATAATAAGTATTGGTGCTTGCTGGGTGTTGGCCAAGCCCTGAAGCACTTTGATCAACCTTTCGGTTTAGGATTGTGTAGATGAAGGGGACCGGTAGATCACATCAATCATAGAAACTTTAATAGACATATGCGTTAAGGTACACCCCATTGTATCCTCTAGGGTGAATTCCGTGCTGTGTATTGGGCGGCACCATAGTGAATTATGATAATAAAGAGCAACACCACCACCACTTCTCTTTCAATCATTTTTGAAAAGGATATCTCCAAAACACGTTCTGATGATGATGTCATATAGCATGATGGCGAAACTTCCAACAACTACTACACAAGCTCGGCGAACACCATCTGAACAATATACTCATCCTGAGCTACTTATATTCTCCTCTATCGCTGAAGGATATCTCCGTCCCCATCAATTTGGTAGATTACCATGTTCCGTGATAGCGATAATTTCCGGTGAGTGGTGCAAACATATATCGATTAACTCCGTCAGTTTATTCGAAATACTTTGGGCATTTGTATATACACATCTCATAAAGTTTTTTGTGTTTAAATAATGAAATTTTGTTAATGGTCCGACTCTGTTGCAGACGGAATGCTCAAGTTATTTGGAACTGTCTCATGGGATTCCGTTTGAAGCGCCCATGATGCTGGGCAAGCTCAACTTGTCGTTTTGGGCGTAGGTGTCTTCTATTAACGTTCCATGCACGCCCGATACTACCGGTCAGATCGGTTATCAAGATGATTAGCTTTAAAGGGCTGGGATCTTGCCCTTTATATTTTGCAGACCGCGGTATTCTAAAAGCATCCCCAAGTATGCCTTTTTTTAATACCGATTGTTTCGGAAAGCTATTTCCACTGCTTCTTATCGTGCTCAGACATTTCTTGAGAAGATACGTCAGCAGCTCATAAGTGTAATATATCTTGGATTATTTTCTTCTCGAGATTTATTAGACGACTTTTGATACAACCATGGTAGATCTGCATGTATACGTAATTTATAATTTGAAACAAATCCAAGTTTTTCACATTGTCAGCAGTTGAAAGGTGAGGATCATTCCTGTAAGTTTAATTGAGGTTGCCGTTCAGCCGAACTATTGATGAGGGATTAACTACAGCCAGTCTCATCCGACTAGATAGTTTATAACATTCCACTAAGTCACGTTTTTGCATAGCTTCGAACAGCGTTTCCCGTGCCTCGGCCACATTGGTACATATAATACTAAGGTGTACACCCGCTGATTGTGGTTTAAAAATTTATTTCCGTTTTGTTTAAATGGGTTTGCGTAGTTATTTCTCGTTTCGGAGTAAATGATCCTGGCGAACAATTGTCGGGTATCATGGTAAATGTTGGTCTGCTCGAGTATGATGGATTTTTTACAGGCTATTTGGTAGGAACCTCTAAGTTGGGCAACGATGGTGCCTTTAAGGCGTTTTTAACAGATTATTCCGTTTTGTTATCAGGATTCCAGTTCATTTAGACGCGTTTCAATTACATTCTCAAGGGTTTTCGCTCCCGATGATGACGCTCTTGGTTTGGCCTTGCAAGCCTGGCAAACGTATCAAACACCTGGACAATTATCTCCGTTAATAATCGATACCAAATCAGAGGTCAGCGATTTGTCGCATTTTGCATGCACTTTCAACATACGACTGTAACGCGTGACAGACTTCTCCTTAGGACTAACCTACTTTTGACAAACCGAACACATGCAGCCCGTTGCGCTTTGTTTTTTTTCGGGGTCACCCGGTCTGTGTTGTGAGCAGCACTGTTCAGTGGTGTGTGCAAAAGCAGTGTTTTCGTCGAGCGATCGATGATGAATATCGTGAGCGCGACTAAAAAGCGGTGTTCAGGAATAAGAGTAAAATCAGAATTGAATCTGGCGATAGGCCCCCGTAGTTGATTGCACGACGTTAAAAATATAACCAGTCTCTGGCGAAGAATAAGATCCTTCCGATGGCATTAATCCGTTGAGTACTTGCAGAGTGTTTACAGCTACGCACGCGTAGATTCGATATGGGAATATCCATAAAAATCAAAATTTGCACGTATTACCGAATGGCGATATGAGAGTGGTATATCTAGGAAGCTCAGTTCAAGAGGATTCCAACAAGGTACAATATATCTACGTACGTGTAAATTTAAGAACAGTATTTCCTGATAATCAGAAGCTTTAAAATAATGCGACCGCTCTGCATGTATACAATTGTTTTTTCGCACACCCACTCAATAAACCATATATATCTTCATATTTGGTTGATTAAGTTAATGAGATTTGGGAGTAAAAAAGAGAGAGCGTGTTTTGCATGTTTTGATAGTCATGGTACATCGAGAAAAATAGAGGAAACACTGCTCTCGAAGCTCCGCGTATATACTTCTATCATTAGTAGATATTACAACTCTTATTTAGATGATCGCCTACTGCAGATATCTACTCTAGCATCTCAGTCAAAACGAAATTTCAAAATATTGCAGTATTTATACAAAATGCAAATATAACACACTTCTTGAAACTAAGATTAACCCAATAGATATCCAACGTGGAGCATTTTATATGCAATAGAATTAAATGCAAAAATCTAAAAAAGCAATACGATTTGCCCTTTGTAAACCTGTTCAAAGTAAAGCTGGAGAGAAAACGCTCAGTTGCATGCATTTCCATTACACACACACACCACACGACCGGTTTGGTGATGTTTGCACTCATCAGGTAGGAACAGTAGGATCAGGATCCTCATGCGCTTGAAAAGCTAGAAAAGTTTTCTTAGCTTCACCGCTCTGCTTTACGAAACAATTCAATAAAAATCCAAAATATTTATTGATATATATAGTCTGATAGTCCTTAGCAAGCACAAAAAAGATTAAACGGACTTTCAAAAAAGCCAAATAAAATTCTGCTAAAGCCAACACGCAGGAATTTTAACTGAAGAATACCAGTCCATGTTTGTCGGTGAAGTTTAGCATTTTCAACATTACTGTGTGGTAACAATATGTTCAATCCATCCGGCATAGCTAGAAACCCTCACGTATACTCCAGGATATTTGGGTTGACCACATCCCTTCCCGAACGCGATGATGCCCGTTACGAACCATTGTTCTTCGTGTTTGCACATGTATGGGCCGCCAGAATCGAACTGGAACAAAATGAAAAAAAATATCCCACTCGGTGAAAATGATTCTCATTTTCATGAATTTCCTTCACATACACACACCACGACCAGTTTACACTCATCCGGTAAGGTATGAACGCACAAGCCTGATCCAGGCAAAGTGCCGCACAGTCAGAGACTGCACGTGGGCTAAGATACTGTCAGGTTGCCCAGGCCTAGACAGATATACGAGGGGGGATAACTGGAGAATAACTGGAACATCTCAGCGTCATTTAAAACTTGTCAAGGACTTCTTTAACTCCATAACAGCTTTCGACTGATCAACCATGTATCGTGCCAAGGCTACAACACACCGGTAAGGACAGTAACATCAGCAATCGCGTGGCTAGATAATTTAGTACGTTTTATCCGAGCCGTGTACGTTTAAATCTCAATGAAAAATATATACGGGGATGAGATATGCTGGGACAATTATTTTCGAGAAGATGCTGGCCGAGAAATGCACTGTTCATATAGGTGTGAAAGGCATTCGTGTTGAGATTCAGTCTATGAGAGAATCTCGAATCTGGAGGGTGGCACTTTGTGAGAAAAAAATGTAATCTTCATTTAACATTATCTGTTGCAAAATGACACGAGTTTTTTAGTTACTGTACAATCCTGTAAACATGATGTCCAATGCACTTTAGGATCCACAGTGGCTTGATTAGTAAAAGAAACCAAAACAGCTAACATAGGCTTGTTCGAACAATCTTACTGAAAGGAAATACAGAATTTGTTCGTAATTCTGCATTTAAATGAGACCGCAATAATCACTGTGCTAGATCAACACATATGAGACACATTGATAAGCCTTTCTTTTTAGCTTTTAGGTACTTTAAATAGGTTTGTTGAGCGCTAATGTTACCACACTTATAAATAACAAAAGAGAATCGAACTGGCACTGATGGCGGACACGTGACTGTCGTTTTAGTTCCAGGAATTATGCAACTGAACGCATTCAAGTTTATACACCGTGTCAATCCTCGCTTAACGAAACGTGAAGCAAGCCGTGAGTGTATGGGTAAATACGGTCAACAGAGTAGGATCATTATCTTACATGGCAGGCATCTCTCCCGCCTTCTGGGTGGCCCGCACAGAACATTGAGTCCACAATGACATCTTCATCTCCAACTCCCGGAACCAATGGTTTGTAGATTTGGTTGCATTTGTCATGTGGAACAAACCGCAAACGGACGTGTCGTAGTTGAACGGAGATGTTGCTTGCATCTGGGGGAATTAAATGAGAGAATCATGTGTGTGTGTGTGCCTAACAATGTCAAACAAGCTAATAACAAATGTAAAATATTGATAATTAAAATTTTAATCGCCCGATTTTCAGCAGTGTTGTGCGTCATGCATGCAGATCATCAAACGCTTTTGAGTCGGTTTGCATAATGATAGATGATAGAACTTACTGGCAAGAATGAACCTCGTCAAAATAATGAAGCAAGCATTTAAAATGCTTCCAGAATTCAACGGGAACTTGAGTCGAATTCATGCCAATATTAGTAATTTGCTTCCGTATAAAAGAAAGAGAAATGTCAAATTTAAACACGCCATCGGAATCACACGGTGTTCTATCGCTTCGTGTTCAGGCAGAGATACACCTCAAACATAACAGGATGGTAATTTCAGCAATGTGATTGATGCTTTCGAACGCGTTATTGTACTGCCAATCATCCCAGTCAATGGGGCACTAACCAATAGCTACGTTATCCCCCGCAGCTCATAACCACTTGTTTATTGCATCCGATTTATCCCTGAGGTCAATCTGTCCAACGCTAATCGCTCAAAATACAAGAGAAAGCCCATTGGTTAAACGCGTTTACAACGCACAAGACAAAGGATGAAACATAAGCCTATTATATATCCTGTTCTCTTTTCTTTTTCATATCTGTCTAGGCCTGAGCAACCTGACAGTAATATCGCCCACGTGCATTCTCTGACTGTGCGGCACTTTGCCTGGATACGGCTTTGCTTTCATACATATATCGGCAAATAAAGCAAACGACATAATGTCCTGAAACGAGCCTGTCCTATTGCTGTTATAGTTGGTGTGAACTATTGAATGATACCTCGAAATTTATTTGTCTTTTTTGCCAACGGTTAGAAATATCCTTAGTTCAGAAGTCGGATAACAGCAGTCAGCTCAGCGAAATCCACTTCTAGCTGGTCGTTCACATTTCGTGTCACACATAGAATGATCCGATATATCTATCTATCTATATAAAATAAATAAATTATATATATATATATATATATATATATAGTTTTTATTATTTTTTTTAATAGATAGAGATATATAGATATATATATAAGATATATATATACTATATTGCCTCCTTCAGTCGATGTCGACCATGGATGTACAATCACAATAGCATGGTGTTTTCAGCTTTTTGAATTGGACCAGGCAGTCCGATCGGGAAGGAACAATCATCTCCCACTGCGCTGGTCAATGCTAGTCAAGAACTCTGTTGTAGGGCGTCGTCACACTCCGGCGGCATGATCTGCGTTCAGAGCAGGAGATGCATCTGAATCCTCCCGAGCTTGCAGACGACGCTTTATATATAAATTTTAGAACGCTTTTAAGTGATTCACCTCACAAAGACAGCCTCAACCTCAACCTCATTTCTTACATTAGAACCGATAGTTAGTTTAAAAAATTGAATAGCAAAGATTTAACGCGACCGGTTTTGCGATTATTGCCGCTCATCAGGTATGCGTATCGGTGACCTGACATTCGAACGCCGTTTTGACGTTGTGCGAAAAACCAATTATTAGCGCATTCGAGAATAAATCCTAATTTGCACATTGAAATTTAGCTTTTATGTGGGGACTAATCTAAGTCCCACAGTTGGTGTAATGTTTGAAATATTTTCGCAACATTCCAATAACAGCACGATGGTTGATTTTTGCTTAAAGTCAGATTGTATTAATAAGTAGTATATAACATTCGAAAAGCAGGACGGAAGCACAAGTCGTTCGTTCACAAGGTAATTATTGAATACATCCATGTTTGAAATAGACCAAAATTAGTGGGAGTGTGACTGATTCACTCTAGTTCCTTGCATATGGAAACTTGCCTTCTACTTCGTGACCCCATCCAAGACTGTAACACTCGGTTTCCGGGGTAACTTCCATTTCGGGGTTCGGAAGACACGCAACGTTTACCAGAGCGCTCATTGGAATTGCTCTTGGTAGCTTGATGAGTGAGATATCTCCAGCATCGCCAGTACCTGATTACACAAAAAAACAATAAAAAATTGACATTTTTACGGGTTTCACTCATCTGTGAGAGAATGTATATAATTTTGTGTATGAGATCGTTTATCTTGTTTTCAACACCAGATTCTAGATGAATTAACTAACGAGTAAAACACTCTGGGTATGCAATTTGTCAATTTCAAAGACACCAGGCAAATAATTTACCGAATGCTTGGAGAGTTGGTTCATTATGTTTTGGCGACTACACATCAGTACCAAGTTATTCGAAATATTCGCAAAGTTTATCACGACGGTCCATATTGGGAAGACCTGACAAGGAGATCAGATCGGTTGGAAGACCACAACAGATGTTGATGGCTCCTTCCATCGGGCATATGACGCTACTCAAATGTGCCAGTCTGTAGAAACATTCATGAAGACTTAATCGCGATCGGTCAAACGGTGGACGGTAGCTCAGGCCGTAAGGCATGAGACTACAATGGTAAAGGTCCTGGGTTCGAGTCCGACTCTAGACAGGATATGCACTGCTGATGAGCTCAAATAGGAGCGAAACTCGAGTCCAGTGTTTCCAATATGGACCGTCGTGATAAACTTTGTGAATATTTCGAAGGACGTGGTACTAATTAGTAGTCGGTAAATTATAATTTACTATAAAATCGCTAATTTTAGGTGTTCAAAATTTGTAATCATTGTAACGAGATTTTGGAAAATATAGTAACAGATCACATGGTTTTAGATAACAGATACGCAGTAGATATGGATGATTCGTTAAGCTGTTCAGAAAGACGTCCGGAAAGATTTCATGCAGTTGTTCACGATAGTTGACATCGGCATTAAAGATTTCGGTATTATACCGATTTTCGCGAAGGCTTATTGATCTTGCCGACGATTTCAAAGTTTTTCCAACCACCAAAAGATAAACATTACTTTTATGTGTCTCCTTTGTTCGTTATCTAAATGTTACAATGAAATTCTATGAACCTATTGAACCTATGACTCTTAGAATTTGTCTTCTCAACGGCAATGTCCTGATTAATTTGATCGACATGACTTCAAGTGATAATCAGAAAAAATAGAAGAATACGAAAGATATTTTCAAAAATATTCAAAATTTCATCTCTAGGTTAATGTTCAATACAAAATTACTGTACGCAACCAATGAGATATCAACAAAACTTAACGAACAATTTATCAAATTATCCATACGAAACGCGACTTAAATTATTAAATTTGCATTAGGCTGAATACAGACGGAAACGAGGAGCACTTATATTCATGTGGACAATGCTTAATCAAACAAATCATCCTTGCGGTAATTTGTTTTCATCTTTCCCATAACACACATCTGCGAGGTCACCAATAAACTTTACCAACAGCATAGCAGTTGAACTGCCGCAAATATCTTTTCCTTCGACACGGTGCAACTGTGGAACAGTTTGACCTACTCATGTGTACAATCTGGACTGTTGAAGTTTTTCAAAAAAGCCTAAGAGCCCACATGGAAAGACTTTTATGTTTGACCAATGAATCTAACAAGATTTGAATTTTTTACCATCCGCCCGATTGTACATTTTTGTGGGTCTTGCAAAGCATAGCTTTTTACCTGCATATAATCTATGAATAAATCTATGAATAAATGCTTCATCTATTGGTCAAGGATCACCTCCATTTGACAGAGGTATTTTCGAGCGAAAGTTCACTGATATACATACTTTTAAGATGATAATATGATGTGTTTTGATCGGAAATTTGTTAAAGATTTAGATTTACCGAGTTATATGTACATGAGGTGGAAATTATTGGTGAGAATGTTTTAAGTAATTCGATCCCACTAGAAAAGTGTTGATGTTTAATGATAATTTCTAAGATGCTTTCTTATAAGATGGAACTTGGTGAGAAATTATTTCTATATAATATTTCATTATCACGATGCCTTTTGAAAAGATTGTAGGAAAATTGCAAGAGAGCAGTATAAAAAATAACGTAAGACGAAACAGATAGTATGATCAGAAATCAGCTTAGGTAGGTAGATCGAAGACGGAACGCGTTTACCCACTTCACTGATTATATAATTGAGGTGACGAGTTCAAGTTAAGTTATCCTAAATTTTGTTGCCTAGATACCTGACAAGGTCCTCTCCACTAAGCCATCTTGAGATCACTACTCATCACACACTTCTCATGACTAATCATGGGTTTTAACAATATTTACATGTGTTTGGGCACATGTGATTGAATACGTTAGTCGCACAAACCATATCCCACATTGGCATACTAGATTAACGTAGCATATTTTCAGATAAAGCTTCTGAATTCTTTTAACTAGTATTTTTTCGGGATTTATGTGATAACGTAATTTATACGGAGAAGTTACTCGAGTTCGGTAAAATTAAACTCTGAAAATGATTATTAAATTTTGATTGTCACAGTGGCTATTTGAGCTAATGTGGAAAGATTTATTTTTACATATCCGAAGGTTAGCGTGACTAGATAGTCAAATTTGCTAACAGAAATTAGTACATCCATATGAGCATTACGTGCTCATGCATTTGGGCTGGCTGTTTTTAACAATCTTATATGAATCTGTCTTTATCTGTTCATTCGCTTACAAATCTTACGATCGTAATAAGCGACTCGTCACATGGCGTCGTCAAAACGTTATAACTGACGTGAACAGAGTTATACTTGAATACCACTGTTACATAAGTTTCGTACAACGAACCACGATGTTCAAACGCAGAATCACAAAGTGATTCTTGGTCAAGCACTCAAAGCGCTTATGGATGACCAAAGTAATGTGTTGCTCATATCCCCATCCCTTACACTCCAATACCGGTTTCAGGCTGTTTGCCATCGTCAGGTGGAGACAGTAAGATCAGGTTCAGTGAGCCTTGAAACAGTGGATTAAAGGTAAACAAGGTTATACTTGTATGCCAACTGCTATATAGGGTTCGTACAACGAACGACGCTGTTGAAACACAGAATCACAAAATGATTCTTGGTCAAGCACTCAAAGCGCTTATGGATGACCAAAGTAATCTGTTGCTCACACCCTCCGCATTTACGTGAACAGTTTCTGTTTTTTTAAACTCAATCCTTTCTTTTTCTCTAATCATGTGATCAACATAATTCAAAATTAAAACATGGTTCATCAATTAGAACCTCCGTGAGCTGTAAAAGAACGTGTTCTCTGCCTATTCGATACATAGAGGAAAATAGTCTGAACTTGATTGATAACCCGACAATATGAAATCCAATCCAGTTTTTGGTAACTGATGGCGATTTTTTTGGAGTACGATCAACCAAGGATAAACAAACGCACCTTGGAATTGAGGGTGGAGAAATATTTTCTGCGGACGAAATTTCCAATAGATCGTGTGGTTATGGACCAAATGTGGAGTGCCCAGCTGTATGATCCAACGTCTCGGGTCAGTACTCAGATAAGTGAATGGTTCCGCGGGTCTAAATTGTGTAAAGAAGAAGAACTCCATCAATGCAATATCTTTTCCGCGAAAGAAAAGACAATGGAATTTAACCCTTTCATGCCTGAATTATTTTCTAACCCGAAATAAAATATTTTTTCTTCGGAAACGAGTTGCCCAGGGTTGAAATAACACAAATAATATAAAAAGTTTGTGAAATTCACATAATTGAAAAAATAACAAAATGTAACCAATTGGTTACATCCGACATAAGTCACCAGTGTACGATTTTGGTGAATTCTGCCGGATGTAACATAAAGGTTACATCTATTTAAGCGCAACGCATTTCGAAGATTTTCTGATTTATTCCAATTTTTTTACATAATGTCTTTGCAGGCATGACTAAGTTTATACTGAAACAAAATTTATAATAACTGAGACTTTCACACGATTTTTATTCGGCTCACAAAACTGCGAATTGTGAGGATACGTTCGAAACCCGTACCAGCACATACTTTCTCTTTCACTGTGGACAAGTCAGTGATGATTGCGAACAAAGAAGAAAACCACCCTGCAGTTGACAAAATTCTGTATGCCGCCGTGCCAAAAAAATTTGGAAAATTCAGTTAGAATTAGCTTCAAATGACTCGCGAAATTCATGTAACCAAAAGGTTACATCCGTCCTGAAATGGTTAAAGTTCAATTACATAAAGCGAGGATTATTATACCATATAATCGGATATTTTTGTCTCACGGGATCGAATGCATATAAAATATGTGATACATGAAGCTGATCAATTTCGTATGACGAAAATTATTTTTCGATGATCGAAAGCAGGTAAACAAAAGTCAAGTGTGCACAGCTTCTGGTGTTCAAGTGTTCGACTTAGTGATAGCATTCATTCTGGAGGGACTGCAATAGCTTGCAACTTTGTGACACCAGTAGAGTTTACATTTGCGACTACTCATCCGTGCCAAGCCCATCGAACTATTCACAAGTTTGATCACGATGGTACATAATTGAAACACTGGACTCGAGTTTCGCTCTTATTTGAGTTCATCAGCAGTGCATATCCTCCGCTTCGGGTGGGACTCGAACCCCCGACCATCACAATTGTAGTCCCATGCCTTAACGACTTGAGCTACCGTCTACCGTTTAACCGATCGCAATTAAGCGTTTACGAACTGTTCTCCAGACTGGCACATTTGAGTAGCTTTGTTTGCCCGACCAGTTCAGAAGGAGCCAGTAACATTTGTTGTGGTCCGTGTCAGGTCTTCCCATCGGATACAGCGTAAGCTAACACTGATTAGATCTGATGGGCATTGTTGTATTAAGCGAAGTTTGAAGAATTTGTTGTTTATATTTGCGACTAATCATCCGTGTCAAGCCCACCGAACTATTCACAAAGTTGATCACGACGGTCCATAATGGAAGCACTGGACTCGGGTTTCGCTCTTATTTGAGCTCATCAGCGATAGAGTTATTCTATTCACCAGTAGAGTTATTCCATTAGTTCATTGAGCTGTGTAGCAACAAGTGCTGGATGATTTCAAGGGCTCTGAAGACGGAATGCGTCTGTTAGGTTTCATCACGAAAGTCTTTTCACAAAAACAATACTATTTTGTATCTTGAAAAAATGTGCTTGTAACGTCTTCACGTATGATCCTTCCAAGATTTGGTAAACGTTTTGAGTAGGTTCAATCCACCGTAAACTTTACATCACATACACATCAAATTTCCAAACCACAGTGTTTTATTCAGCTATAGATTTGTGTAAAACACTCATTAATCACTGAACGTAAGATGTAACAATCAAGGTCAATCGAGATCTAACCAAACGCAACTTGTATTCATCTAGCAGCGTATGTATATGATAATAATTTTTAACATTCTTCATGTTTTCTCTATGGCTTACTTGAAACACTGCGCTGCAGACAATAGCCATCGTGGATGGATCAATGTTGCACCACATAAATGGAACATTCGGGATCCATCTTTGAAATTCACCACAAGCGATGGTGGTGACGTCGCGTTGCTTGCCAGAATTTCTCGTTGCGCTTCCTCCTTTGTTTGGTGAAACATCAACGAGGCCATCCAAGGCCATTGTCCCGGTTCAGATGTGGTTCCGCCAACAATGCGTTTCACCAAGCGTTGTTGATCAGTGTCTTCAATGTCAGACGGAACCTGCTTTGACCATGTGGAATCGAACGCATTTCGTCCACAGGTTGTTTTGATATGTTCTAGGGCAAACGCATTATAATCAACCGACAGTAATATCACATTTTTAATGGAAGGGCACACTCGCAACTTCCGGTAGCAGTATTAGCAACCGTGACAATATATGAGAGATGAACTGTCTGTTAAATTAATTTTTAATATTAAATAATTCATTAGATACATCGTTCGGTCAATCAAATTGCTTCTTGTTGAAATATTTTTTAATGGGAGTAGCATAAGTAGTTTTTGTGTATCTCCATTTCGGATATTTTATAGCTCACTTAATGATGCCGTTGATACAGACAGATCCCGTGAAAGCTTAGACTTATTCAAGCACCGGCTATCATGATCCCAGAACTGAAAACTTTGTTAGCGGATTTTTATTATTCAGAATCTGACCTCTCAAATGAGTATGTACAGCGGATAATGTATAAACATTTCAAATTACGATCACAATTTTGGTTTTGAGACATACGATTCCAAAATTTATTTTATTTCTGAGTAATGACGAAGATAAATAATATCTTGATGCACGAAATGGGCTACGAAAAATGTCATTTTCTTGTGAGGTGTGTTCCGGGTTTGGGGATATCTAC
>JACCGJ010022732.1:0-37480 GCA_013407085.1 Atriophallophorus winterbourni
TGAACATCGTGGTTCGTTGTACGAACCCTATATAACAGTTGGCATCCAAGTATAATCTTGTTTACCTTTAATCCACTGTTTCAAGGCTCACTGAACCTGATCTTACTGTCTCCACCTGACGATGGCAAACAGCCTGAAACCGGTAGTGGTGTGAAAGGGATGGGGATGTGAACAACACATTACTTTGGAATCGCAGTAAAAGTTATGCAAATGGCAAACACTATAGCATATATGAGAAAGATGTGGGGAGCTAGAACGAAAAAAATCACCGTAGCGCTAGGCTCAGTGGTACATATTCATTTGCCTGGTTGGTGTCCAAAATATCTTCCTAATATTTGGCTGTCGATTATGCACGGATACTTTGTTCGATCTTCGGCTAGGTCCCCGGCAACGTTTGATCTTTACTTTGTGCCACAACAACATATAATTCTAATACCCCCGCACATTTCATTCTAGTAATATCTCAGTATATCGTAATATTTTTCTTGAATTTTGTTTTTTAAATGCATCTAATTGCTTATAATTTGTGAAAAGTTATCAATGATGACTAAAAAGCTCATTTGCACGGATTTCCATCAACGACCGGTTTAGTTCTATTTGCACTCATCAGCTAGCTACTGTTGGATCAGGATCTGCATGCGCTTGAAACAGTGGAAGAATGGTTAACAAGTTGCACTTGTATGCTATTGTTGGATAAGATTGGTACAATCAACCTGTTCAATCACATGTATCCAAACACATGTAAATAGGGCTTTAACCAATGATCGTGGGGTGGTCATTGGGTGTGTGATGGAAATGCGTGCAAATCAGCTCTTTTTTGATGATCATTGGTTAAAGCCCTGTTACATGTTTTCGGACACGTGATTGAGCAAGCTGGTATTAGGACCAAGTGGCCACGGACCGAGTGATGCTGATGCTTGCTCGTTTGCAATGGTTGGGACATGTTTGAAGAATGCCTCCTCACCGTTTACCATACCGCGCATTATTCGCAGATCATGTTAGACGCTGGGAGAAACGACGGGGTGGCCAGTCCATGACCTGACGCGTTGGGACGAAGAAACTCACCGTAGCGCTAGGCTCAGTTGGGTGTTTTCGTTTGCCTGTATGGGGTCCAAAAGCTGCACCTAATAGTGGGCTGGAAACCTTACGAGATATGGCTGCAAACCGAAGTCAGTGGCCGCAGTGTATTTTATTATACGTGCCATAATTTTTTAATCCGGTATTATTTGATTGAAAAAACAAAACGAAAATAGCATGTAGTGAAACTACAAAAACAAGCTGTTTTTTTCGAATTTGCTTTCGCATATTCCGCGTGCCTGCTTTCCTTTTTTACGCGCTTGCTTATCAGCTTTTCCTGCTTCGTATTGTTTGCTACTTTGTCTGGCTCCAGAATTGTGCTTTATGATGATGATGATTGAACACCAAAAGTGGCATACAAGCGCAACTTGTTTTCCATTCCTCAACTGTTTGATGCGCATGCGGATCATGATTGTACTATCCTGATGAGTGCAAACAGCATGAAACCAGTACTGGTGTGTTTGTGTGTGTAATGGAAATTCATGCAAATGAGCTTTTTTGTTCGTGCTCGCGGGTTAAAATCCTATCCGCAAGTGTTTGGACACGTGCTTGAACAGGTTGATCGTACTAACTTTATCCAACAGTGGCATACAAGCGCATCTTGTTTCCCAATGATTTATTTTTGGACTTGCTTGCGAACTTCGTCAATCAATATTAAGCACAGGTCTGAAGCAAGTATGAAAACACAAGCCTGATCCAGGCAAAGTGTCGCACAGTCATAGACTGCACGTTGGCTAAGATACTGTCATGCTGCCCAGTCCTAGACGGATATGCTAAACAAAATAGAAATAATAGTGAGACTCCAGCGTATTTCAACATGCGGCTCACTACCGGTGGCCAATCGAAATAGCGCGGTGTTAGCCGCACAGTGAGGAAGTGCTGTACATCTTGTCTGAAGCCAAACAAAATGCTAAGCAACAAAACGCAGAAAAACAAACGCGTAAGAAGAAAAGGTACAGGTAGATGATTATAACAAGCAGCTTGATTTCTTCTTTTCACTGCGTGCGATTTTGTTTTCATTTTCGAAAGATATGACACTATTATGTAGGGCAATTGTGATATACACGCGCTAGTGATTTCTGTTTTTAACAGTTTCGCTTAAAGTAATTATTGTGTGAACCTTTTTGACCCCATCCCTATAAATAATGTCACACCGATGATAGAGCTAAATTGATCCCATATTCTAAGTTCCCCACGACATTCTCAGCCCACCCTGTCAATTGCCTAACAAATATTCAAAAGCCCTGCTCGAACTCATATCTTTAGCGGGCTTGAATATTTCGAGTGTTCTATTGCCAATATATTTCGTGACGTCCTTGTATACTTTATCAGAAATATCCAGTAACTAGCTCAGCCCAAGTAAAGCACACTCATATTGGTTGCCACTTTAGCTGCAACATAAAATTAACCGCAATCGCGTCATTATCTAACAATGCCTGGACAAACTGACATTGTTTCAGCCCATGTACGCAACAGCTTACCTGACTCTTAGTTTGTGATTATATAAATACCGTTGGGCGCGTCATCACAACCCTTACAATTTGACGCATCGAATACCTTGATTTTTCCTGCGTCTGGATACAAATATTATACCATTAAGTATGTATTGCTGAAGTTGTAGCATGCGCCATGCAGGCGAGGCGCCATTCTCACATAGCGCTTTTATATAATATCCTCGACGTTAATTCATCAACATACCCTTGTAGAAAAAAGTTCAATTTTCGTCTGTTGCAGTATTATCGATAGCAGACTGTACGGCGACGATGGGGATAGATGATTTATGGAAGACTAATAAAGTTTAATTGAAATATTTATATTCATTCCAAAATCGGATCAACTGTTTTGTCTTTTCGCTGTTCTGGGTAGCCGGTGCATCGGCGTTTGTTTATCTCTTGTCCTCATCGTTGGTTCACTATACCCTGAACGTTTTACCCCCAATGCAGAATTGCAGTCGCAGTAACAAAAACAGGTTGATGCATATGGGCTGCATCAACCACGTGCTGTTCATTTACAGATATTTCAACTACCATTATAGATATCGTACCACAACAGTCCACCAGATGTCAAGTGCTCCTTTTCCTAGTCGCTACGGACTAGGAGAATTCTCAGATGCGTGCATCACAAAACGTTTTCGTTTGTTGACTCTCATATGGGTTCATACTGTACAAATATGCGCGATTCGGAGTAAACAGACAACCTAGTACTCATTCGTTAAAACGAGTGCTCTAACCAATTTGAAATTACTACTCTTCGAGTGCTCTTTTCACCAACGAAGTTCAATTTTCTCTTATAGAATATAGCTCTGGTAATCAGGAGACTAATCCGCAATAGTCATGAATTGATGGATCGTCCCATTAAAAATAATTGTTCGGTGCTCAGTTTGTAGCATAGTTCAACAATGTGGTGGCAATGTTAGATAAAGGGGATTATTTGTGGTGCCACAGAAGCTCGACAGAGAAAATGAAATGCCGAGTCTATGCAGAGACAACCCATGAACATTTGCTGTACGTTGAGCACGTGTATCTCCGGGACTTTAATTGTCTGCGTCAATACGGCCGTCCATCGGCCTGACTAAACACACAACGCGACTATTGATTAAACAGGCACGAGAGCTGTGGATTTACTTTGGATGTAACTTCAAGTTTTAAATGTCGTGGATTGCGTAACTGATGTAGTTTAGATGGCATAGAAAATTGAACTTTATCCATTGTACGTTAATGCGCGGATTCAATTTCACAGTGTACTATGGATTTTATATTATGATCTAAAATATGTTGATATTTTTCACAGTAAAATGACGAAGAGTTCTGTAGGCAAATATCACATTCTCACTCAGATCAATACTGTTTTTTAATAACCCAGTCGTTGTGTAGCAGTTCTTTTTCGTACACGTAACACCACGCGAAGAGCTGAAGCCAAATACTTGTTGCATTTTAATCGCCATTGCACACCTCAACTTTTAATTGGTATATCAGAAAACGCGACACTGAGTGACCGGAAACTTATGTATGTGAATATCTTTTTCCAGTTTCACTACCTCTTATGAATGTTGCCTTAGTTGCACAATTTATCAGTAGTCACTTTAAATACCGACTGTGTACACGCGAATAATTTTGTAGTGGTCAAGTTCCGATAGGTTTAAAATACAATGAAAGCAGTATGGCCACTTTTAAGATGTATACGATATTCAGCTAATGGAGATTTATTGGTATTTTTATCAAATTAACGGATATCGAGTGCCTAAAGTCTATCGAAGCAAAGATCTCGGGTAGTCTAAGAAAATTTAACACAAGGCTAATATTGGCTATGAATTAACAACAAAAGAATGACACAGTCTTTGGGCATTTAAGCACCACAATAAAATAGCTTGACTGTTTATTACTTAAGACATGAAGTTATTTACCTGTAATCCTAGATTGTGAACAAATTTTCGTGATCCCATGTGATTGTAAACCATATCGACATCACCACTGTATAGTGTTATTGGGACCTGTAGAATAGTGAACAATATAGAATAAAATATCGGCTTATGTTTGTTTTCGGGTTATTATTCATGTCGTAAAAATGAATGTGAATACCTGTTTTCAAGTGCTTATGTTCTTTGCACCCACATTCGAACATATCAGATTGAAAAAGTTCAGAGTGAATAAAACTTGAAGCAGTAAACAGGGTTTGACTTTGGAATCACTGCGATCTGCAAGTTACTTAAAACCTAGTGGGTGGCAGTGCAGACCGAATTAAGTAGCCACATAATTCCAGTCCAATCACTAATATGAGATTCCGCCCTAGCTAAACACGTGCTAGACATCGGTCATATACCTGATCTTGATAAAGTAGAAGGGATACAAACGGGGGATAAACCATACATGAAAAGAGTTCAAACTGAGGCCGTTAAGGTAACAGAGATTAACAAGATGAACGGGTCTGATATCTCTACAATTTGGCGTCCGGTTTTGCAGCGAATAGAGATTAACGTGTGCTAACCCTAATGTGCACCGGAATTGCACAAGCAATCTAATCGGTTAACGGATGTCATTCACAACAGCACAAATCCAAATCAATTAAGGGATTGCACAGCATGTAGGGAGATGCCGCGTCAATTGATCTATCGTCGAGCGTCTATCTTAGCAAGCTCAATGCCCACTGTAACATGTTCAGTTTATGATTGATAAGGTGAATGAAATTTAAACCTGATCTCTGTTTGTACTTATACACTTGGCGGGACGACGCCTTTATGACATAAGCGAAACGTTACCAACAAACTGCTTTAATAGTTTCATTACAAACTGTCTTTATCACAAACAGAATTCATTTTTAAATCATATCTATTCAAACAGTTCTAAGATGGTTTAGAAATGTTCAGGCCTCCTTAAGTCGATGTCGACCATGGACGTATATCTCAAACGTATGATATTTTTAAAGTTCCACAGGTTTTTGATTGACTAAACAGTCAGATTCGGGAAGAACAACCTCTCCCACAGCGCTCTCAACGATAGGCTGAACGCGGTCGATCGGCGTCAGTTGCACGCCGGCGGTGTCATCTGCGTTCAACAGCCAAGAGATGTATCTGCTCCTTCCCAGCTTGCAGGCGATTCTTTACACAATGCCTTCAATGTGAGCGGCCAAGAGAAAGTTCTCCCCAACTCGCGGGGCCAAGAGCTTTCAAATCTCTTTTGCAAAGGTTTTTGTACCGCAGAGTGAACATGCTCTGTAAATCAGCTGTTGAACGCATTTCATCATTAGTCACTTTGTCCATGAACAATATGTTCAAGATACGACGGATGCTTCGTAAATGAAAAGCAGGTTCGTGTCTTGCGTGAGTGGTCCAAGTTTCACTGCCATATAGTAAAGCATTCAGTACGCACGCCCTGTGTACCATTATCTTTGTCTTTACAGTCAACTTGCAGTCAACAAACACGAGAGTTCAATCGTGAAAAAACGACAGCTGCTCTGTCAATCTGCTTATAATTCTCCGTATCTAGCGAGAGGTTATCCGCAATGCTTGAACCAAGATATGTGAAACGATGTACGGGTTCAAGCTGACAGTTTTAAACAATGATGATTGCTCGTGCTGATTGATAGCCCAAAGTCTTTGCATGCCGACGAAAAACAGTCAATTAGCGACTGGAGGTGTTCTTGGGAGTGATCAATAATGGCTGCATCGTCGGCAAACAGCAGGTCACGGATCAGCACATCCCGTGCCTTGGTTTGTGCCCTCAACCAGTTCAGGTTGAATAGCTTGCCATAAATTCGCGTGAGTAGGTAAATGCCTTCTGTTCTCGATTTAAAAGCGTGCTTCAGAAGCAGAGCAAATAAAATACCGAAAAGCGTGGGGAGCAAGAACACATCCTTCTTTGACGCCTCGGCGAATTTCAAATGCTTCTGAACTGAAACCGTTAAAATGGTCTAAAAAGCCAAAAACTTAACAATAACCATAGGATTGTAAACATTGAAATGTAAGTGTATAAAATCAAGATAAGGAATTCGATTAGGCAGTCTTTACGTATTCGGGAAACGAATAGTTCAATAAAAATTCGTCTGATTTCGTTTTAAAGTCCTGCAAGCTAGTGGAGTGAACAACGGTAGAAGGTAAACTATTCCAAGTAAAACAGACACGGACAGAATAAAAATACCTACAGTTTAGCCGGGAATGGGGTACCACAAGCCAATATTCATGAGTCCGATAAGTTCTCGTTTACCTTCGCGTGAATGAATCCTGTAAGGGATGGTTTGGGGTATGGAATATTTTGTAAAGTAGGATAAGGTCTTCACTGATTGTCGATGCGGAAAGTCAAACAGATTCAGTTGAGCTATCCTTTCTTTATATGGTTTGTTTCGGATGTTGAGAACTAGTTTTGTTGAGCGGTGATAGATTCGCTGCATAATTTCAAAATCATTCTTGAGCCACAGAGACCATGATTGCGCACCGTATTCCATGACTGGTCTCAAGTATGTATTCATGACCCTTAGGAATATCGTGGGCAAAAATGTCTCAAATACCCTTTTGAATAGATTGAGGACCTTTGCCATTGTAAAGGCAGTTACTTTGAAGTGAGGTTTTGAAACTGGAGCATATCCAGACACCCATCTCTTTTTCTTCGCTGCAATTTTCAAAGACATGTGAAGCTATATGGTATGTATAATCTACTCGATTCATGAGCCCGCATTTGTTGATCTTAAACAGCAGTTTGTTTTTCAACGACCAGTTGTGAAGCGCATCAATAGCTTTTTATAATAGTAGACAGTCGTCTGGGCCATGGAAGCAATGCCTTACCTTTATGTCGTCCGCAAATAACGAAATGTTACATTGAGAAAGTTCCAGGAGTACATTGACATAAAACAGAAAGAGGATCGTCCAAGTTCTGAACCTTAGGGAACTCCGCTAGTTGCTGCGATTGATTTTGATAATGCAACGTCAACACTTACCTGAGTAGTGCGATTTGTTGGGTAGTCATTGAACAAATTCAACAACTGTACGGTGATACCAATCCTTTAAAGATTCTACGGTAGTAGGCTATGGTTAACACGATCAAACACTTTGGAGATAACTAGGTGGAATTCGTGTACTGCTTGCCCTTTATCTACCGATTGTGTCCAATCATCCAGCGTTATCAGTACATTAGATAAACAGGGATAATTCTGTCTAAATCCATGCTGTTTTCTCGAAAGCAACTGATTATTTTCGAAATGTTTTATTAGATCGCCAACAATGAAACGCTCAAGTAATTTGGAAATCACAGGTAACAGAGTAATTGGTTGGTAATTAGAAACATCAGAGCGATTTCCAGATTTATAGATAGGAGAGATTATCCCGCGTTTCCAGCGTTTGTTTAAACATATTCGCACATTGCTTCAATATGAACGACTATATTCCGTCAGCCCCGGGAGACCTTCCGGTTTTTAGATTAAATAATGGTTGAAGGACGCATTTCTTGAGTTCCTCAAAACAAATTTGGAGCTCACTTTGATTGAATTCTTGAGATTAGAATTTAGCCATTCCCAAAACTCATACGTTGCTGTTTTCCGGTTGGCAGCTAATCGAATTTTAAGAGCGTTACTTACAACCATACTGTTGATCCGTCTAACTGCATTAGGGGCATCATTTGTTCTTACCGCTTCAAACAGATAGTCAAACTGGATGACGATGTGGTCATTTAATCCCAGTGGAATTTCGAAAAAAAAGTTATCAATGTCGTGTTCATTGCTTGTCAGAACGAGATCTAGGATTGGAGGTTACTCGCTTCCACGAAATCGGATAATACATGTAATGTGGTTATAAGGAGGACTATTGTCCAACAATTCACTGAATGCGCGTTCGAAGGAGTGTTCTGGGTGAAAGGTACTGCTCCGCGGATTCGGTTAATCGAAGTCACCCATAATTAAATATCTACAATTGAATCTGGAAGTAACCATTCGAATTCTGTCGAGTAGGGCCAGATCGTAAGTTTCCTGTGGAGACGGTGGGAGATATCCTACTCCAAAAACAGTCTTCGCCATTAGCTAATTGGACTGAGCATCAGAGTGTATCACGTAACACGATATCTTGATCCGTAATCTCACGGCACAGAAGGTTTCGGCTATAATACAAAGCTACTCATCTTCCTTTCGTTTCACTGTCATGGCGAATAAGTGACAAGCCAGGTAATCCTAGTTCAGTTCAGCTTAGCTGTTCAGTTCCGCTGCACAGGACAGTAAGTGGCAAACAAGCCAATCGAGCGTCCGGAATTTCTTTCAGTGGAAAGCTGCAAAGAAGCAACTACCACTGTCAAAGCGTTAATTCTTATTGTAATATGGATATCTTCAACGATCGCGACGCCAAGGGATTATCCGGGTTGTATTTAGGAAGCACCTTTTTGTGAATAATGCATGCACTGATACACGGCAGGGAACCGTATAGGTTCGCTATTTGTTTGCTTAGTATGTAGCCACGTTTCCGTTACGACGATGATGTCTGGTGAACATTAAAGAAAAATTGCACGCAGTTCACCGATTTTATTTCCGAGACATTGTGCGTTAATGTAGAGTCATTTTATGGTAGATTTCTTAGCAATAATCGGGCGTGGGAAAAGAAGGTAGCGGATTGCAGAATATCTGTTTCCTTTAAGTTGGTCCAATCCACGCTTATTCCGTTAAGCGATTGTACATTGGATGCCTGTCGCTTTCGCTTGGCCCGGGAGGTTTCAACTGCCGTAGGTCGAATAGCAATCGTGTCCACTTTAGGAGAAATTTTGCACAGTGACTTCTGTTTTGAATCTGAGGGTTTTCGCTGAACCTGCAGATGATCAGATGGCTTTGGCTCCGTAATTTTTTCGGACCAGGGAAGTTTTGTGCAGATAGGCCGTTAACAGTCGCATTTGTAAAGGTGGCGTCTTGATGAGGGAGAACGCACTTCAAGACTCTCCGGCACATTTGCAGCAGCTGAACCCTCGTGTTGAATGATCTGCGGAGATGCAGCTTTTATCTGACTGGTATTGTAGCCAGCGGTTTTCGATTAATCGATACCTATACGGGCAAGCTAAGAATTCTGAGCGGTAACCAGATTCTCTACCGATACCTTCAACGTTTGTATGCTGAGCTCTAAGCTGCCCATCCGATCATCCAGATTGATTTGCTGGACATTTTGTCGAACATGTAAATCTGTGTTTGGTTTAGCTCCACAATTTTTACACACACATGCATGTTTTCATCATTCAGGATCGATATCGCCTCCCGGGCCAATGATTTGTCACATTTTGCCTTACATGTGTTGGAACAGTTGCGACACGTGACAGATTTGACCTAACCACTCACTACTTTATTGCAGACGACACATGTTTCGTGAACATATGATCGTTTCACCTTAATGGGGTCAACCATTATAGCACGAAGCTTGATAAACGAGAGCTGACAATCGGGACATCTACATGTATGCTGTTTTCTGCGGTTGTGTAAGCGCGGTCAAGGCCAGATATATTTTAGTCTGCATGTGTAAACATCGTGTAAGAATGGTCATGCACATCTTGATATATCCTTAGCAGAACCGAGAACTTTGAATAGAGTGACTGCGACAGATATCTTCACAATTTGCAACTTAACTTTGCGTATGTAAGCTATAACAGTTTTCGACCATCAAACTACTATTTACTAGTGAGTAGGTTCGGATAATTGTGGCCATAAATTTTCCACCATGTTCATAATAGTAATCGTTCTACTACTGTACACAATTTGAGTAATAAATTGAAATTATTTGTATTCAATCCCTTCTCAACCTGATCACACGGGTAGTTTGATGCTAGTTGCATTCATCAAGTAGAATCATTGCTGTAAGTAGAGGGCACGCTTGCCGTCATAACTCATGGACGGCAAAAAGAATTTGTCTGTTATATGGATGATCTGGACACGAGATCGCACACGAAGTAAGAGCTGGTATAAGGACACATCATGTTAGGAACAATTGCATAATGATATCTACGGTTTATCGAAAACTCCTCGATGTAGCTGCCATCAAAAGTTCTTTGGAGCTAGGTGTTAATGTCCTGGCTGAATAGTAGTCAAAAAGCGACTGTGGGTAAAACGCAGCTTAATCACGTTTACTATTCTGGATATAATTTTTCATACAAAGAATCTCTCGTGTGAGAACCGAGGCGTTTTTCCACATGTTATAATATGATTTGCGTTGAAAGTCAACGTTTAATAATATGACCATAGAACCAACATCTACTGCGCACAACCCCACACTCAAGTGTTTAATTGAGGGAGATATATGCAGAAAACGGAGCGTTTTAAGCGATTGACCCGGAATCACTTGTGATTCTGAAATTGACCACTGTCGTTCGTTGTACGAATTTAAACCAGTAAATTTAAAGCGTAATGTTTTGACTACGTGATCCGTCCAAGATTAATCCTATTGACAGCTAACTAAGAATGCAATTTTGATGGATCACTCGTTCGCAGGTACCGTCAAAAGTGCGGAGGAATTCAGTACTCATATTACAAGCAATGGAAGAAAATATGCTGCTTTCTTCAGTTGAACGTAGGTCACACCAACAACAAATAAATGCAGCTGATAGACTGAGCACTGTATGTCTATGTGGAAGACGAGCCGTCATGTGCTTGTGATTTACATCCATGACAGACATCGACCGAAGGACGCCCACAGACAAACAAACGAATCTCATTACAACTTTGTTTTTCACGTAGCTAGATTTATTTGTTTGTTGTTTGAAAATGATCAACTTTATGATTTACTTCTCTTTATACCCACCTCTTTGTAACCAAATGTAATATACAGACGAGAAATTCATTGATTAAAAAACCATGTTTTGGTGAATGAAATTGTTAGTTTGTATTCAATCGTTGAACTAAAGTTCAACGATTAAGATTTGATAAACTGTTGCGGTGGGTAGTGAATTTTCACGCTAGAAACCTGAGCCCAGGTAATTAACACGTACGTACGTCCTGTTATGGAATATTCAACTCAAGCACGGGCATCATGGCTGAGGAAGGATATTGAACTTGTTGACAAGATTTATCACCGTGCGACTAAGTTGTGCTCTCGTTACCAAAATTTGCCGTTACAAGAGTGAATGTCAAAACTTAAACTTAATGATTTTACCCAACTACGAGTACGTAGTGACCTTATGCTGGCTTTTAAAATTGTACACACCAAAAATCATCCCCTCAGACATTCATTAAAGACCAATGACATTACGAGGACACGCGAACATTCAAAGTATTTAAGCATTCCACATTCTCGACTAGATATTCGCCGAAATTTTTCTCTGTTAGAATTTGTTTCACGCGAAACATCTTGTCCGAAGAAATCATACGCTCGGGATCAGTTGGGTTTTCGCTTCAAAGCTCGATGAATACATGTCGACCCATGCGGTACGTTACTGTCCTTATTAATTCTTGGAAGATTTCATATTTTATACTCTGTATACCTGTGGATTTTGTTGAGCTTGTTGCTTTTTTACAATTAAAATATCTGAGTTCTGAGTTATACTTTCAAACATTTAAATTACCAGGCTCGAAAAAACTTACCCCGGCTTGAAGAACTCGCAAGTAGACATCAGCTACATCGTGAGACGATTTTCGGTACAAAGAATCTCCCTGAGGTTTACATATTTTCCACGGCCCTGACAGTTCAGGGTGTACATGGATTGCTTCGGTAACATTTGGACGGTTCAAGTATTCTGTGATCGAAGTGGAATTCAAACATCGGTGGTGGCTCTCGAGCCTGAATTTAGAATTGATATAAGTGTCAACAAATGGTGAAGAGGCAAGTTGTGGAGTAATGAAACATGATCCACGATCGAGTAGCATACGTGCTATCAAAGTGCAAGCTCAAATAACAGAGTATTGTTAAATAAATTGATTTTCACTGCCATTTATTGCACTGATCTCATCCAAGCGTTGCAACTGAACTTAGATCGATTGATTTGATGTAAAGTCTTCCTCAGCACTAACAATATTACAAGACTGTTAAGAATATACACGGTGATACGAAAAGGCTGGAGGACAATTGCATTTAAAGTAACCAATAAGATACATAAAAATCAGGTTCAATTAAAATAATCTTCACTATCTGCACCTATGGACAGCGAACATCCACAAACCAGTTTTGGAGTGTAAGTTCAGGTGAAGTAAGCATCATTATACATTGGTCATTTTAATTATCTTAAACGCTTGGAGCGGATTCACTCTGATTTTGCATTCGAACATTGTGTTTTGTTGTACGAAACTTATTTTATTGTAGCTTCAAAGTGTAGCATTGTTCACCACTTTAGACTGTTTCGTAGATTACTGAACTTACTATTAAATTTCCACTCCTCAGGACAGCAAACGGCTGTGGGATGCAAATGAGGCAGATTGAGCCCTACTAAACATAGAAGATGTCCCGTTTTTAGCCAACCGATTTAATATAGCTCTCCTAAAAGTTGAGTTGTGAGAAATGATGGGGGTGAAAATAATGTTGGACACTCAACAAAGAATAGCTAAATGATTAGTTTCGACGTTTGCCATATTCCAGCAGTTCAATGAAAATATTACTTTTTATAATCACGTGGAAAGCAATGCAAGATACAGAGGGACAGATATGTTTTCAATGCTCGATCTAATCTTGACAACTGAAGAATATTCCATAGAAAGCATTACATACGATAGCCCGCTCGAATCGAGCGACCATTTTTTTTGAAATCCGAATACCTGTGGAGCAGAGCGGAGAAGTTAAACAACAAAAATCATCAGAAATATATGCCTATCTAAACTATCAAACTCCCTGAGTTTGATCAACGATTGGAAAATTAAAAGTATCGGATTATAGGATCAGGGATCCAGCATTAGGACGAAGCTCAAACGGAAGATAATCTCAAACTCTGAATTCGTACCTGAACGCTGTGGATAAGCACTCAGATTTAAAATCCACAGTGACACTCGGAAATGGATTAAAAACGAATTATGGATTGGTAAAACCGTTGTCAGTTAACAAACGAAACTATGAAGGCGAATCAGCAATTTTGATGATTTTATGTTGATACAAAACAAACTGAATGCTCTGTACGACTTGTCATCGGGAAATAACCTGCCTTTGAATATGCAAAAGTCCAAGATCTTGCAGGAAGATCGCGATCCTGACTTTTCCTACTCATACAAGTTTGGCAATTAAATCCTGGGGTACACAGTGGAGGAAAAGGACCTGGGTGTCCGGATTTGGAAAACGGTCTACAATGCAAATTAGTTCACAAACGCGCGTCTCGACAGCTAGGTATGTTACGGCGGATATTTGGACGAATTTCCCCGGGTGGTTTTTCTCTCATGATTAACAATTATACACACCATGCTCTAAACTATGCTTCACAGGCTTGGATACCACGGCTCCAGAAAGATATTTTACTTCTAGGCGGTTATATCACAGAGATTTTAAGCTTGTCAATGGTTTTAAAAATACACCATGTGTTGAGCGACTCAGACGACTGGATCTGAGAACACTTGAACAAAACTGTCTAAGATGGAGCGAAATCCAATGCTCCTTTTCCGGATAGTGAATAAGCAGCGTTCAATGAAACCTTAAATTAGGCCTTACAGACGTATGCTGTAATGACGACCAATGCAGCTGACACCGCGAATGTTCACGTTAACTATTACGCCATAGTATTTGTCCAAAAGAACACGTTGATATCCAACTGGATCCACAAGTGACGCCTCCTATTAAATTAGACAATCGTATTGCTACCAGGGTACTGATGAAATTACCCCAAATATAATCCAGCATTGTGCACAATTTCTATGTGGACCTCTGACTGAGTTATTCTGCGAAACGTTGCCCCAAAGTATCACACCGAAGGACTGAAAATCTGGTATGATCTCTCCGATTTTTAAAGGCGCGGTGCTTACAGAAGCAGCAAATTATAGGCCTGTTACCAAGTTGTTCGTGATTTCCAAGGTTCTCGAAAGGATTGTGGTGACCAATCCGAGCACATACCTTGAAGAATAGAGATTATTTCCAGAGGTGCAACACGGCGTCAAAAAGGCATGTTCTCCCTTAGTAACCAGCTCCTTACCCTTGACGATTAGACTCAAGCAATAGATACTGTGAATACTATCCATTTACACAACCTGGATTTGTCGAAAGTCTTTGACTGCATAAACCACAGTATTTTCTTGTAGAAACAAAAACGCTAAGGCATTAATGACATACTCTTATCCTAGCAAGAAAATTACCCGAACAATCAGTTTGTTCACATTTTGTGAACTTGTTAGCCGTGATAAGTGAAGCGCAACAATGACCCGTCCTCGGACCAATTCTCGTCTCATTTTACAACAATGACTTACCGGCTCTCATCAAGTGAACGACCATACTGTTTGCGGACAAAATAAAAGTGTGGTCAAGATCAAAGAGCCGGAAGATTTCGACTTACTCCAAATGTATCTGAACAACCTCCACGCTTGGTTCATAAAATTTCCTATAATTCAAGTTCCAAAAGGGTAGCATGTTGAACCTAATAAAACATTTATAGTTTCAATATTTTCTTCGTGCGCACCGCCTTGCGTGGACCGTGGAACAAAAAGACTTGGGTGATTGGATAAGCAACACTCTAGGGATTTCGAGACACTGTGACTCTGTCTATAAAAAAACCCACTGAAATTGTCACTTCTGAGGAAAATTTTTGGGAGTTTCTCAAAATAGACAATTCCCCGTTTAATAAATATGGACGTGAGTCCTATGATGGATCAAAGCGTGTTCGCCATTGCTTAAAATGATGCTGCGAGTTTGCATGAATATACCATCAAGCTATAAAATCTTGTGGTCGGACTCGCCCGGACAACTTGCAATGAGCGATTCGAAAGTTTAAACATATTTGATTATACACGTCGTCTTCTCCGAACGTAATTTCATATTGGTTTACTATAATTTGACCACCGTAATCACCCTTAGCAATGGTTATTCAATCTACGGGCTCGCACATACAAGGTCTCACAAATTGAACTGACTGTACCTCACTCACGGCTCAACTAGAATTCAAGGTATTTAGTGGCCTGAAACGTATTAAGCTTAACAAAAACCATATGACTGGGAAAATTAAAAAGATAAATGAAGAAAATAAATCAATAAAATAAAGACGATATTTTTGCCGTTCGAGTTTGTTTTACGTGGAACAATCTACTTAAGTAGATACAAGGTTGAAGAATTTACGGTATAAAAAGCTTGTAGTTGTACAACACAATAGGATATTCGTATATATATATATATATATAATTATATATATATTTATATATTATATATATAAAGTTGAGGCGTTGGGAAGATCGATATTTCTGGTAGTTAAAAAGAATGTCATTAATTGTCTCGGTATGATCGAAGTATATTCGTTAGGATAAATATCGTGCTTTATAAACTCGATGTAGGGTGGAAATACTACGCATGAATATATCCATTTTGGTCATGGAAATCCTTTCAATAGATGATTGTACAACATCTGACGGTAAGCAGTTCCATAAGAAACAAACGCGCATCGAATAGAAGAACTGACTGCAGTTCCGGTGAGAATGTGGAATATCAAATGTACGTGTAGCAAGGCTTGACCCGAGGTGAAATAGATGCCTCAGAGGATGCATCTTTGAGTTTATTATTTTTAGGTTAGGATTATATCCAATCGAACCCGTCTGTGAGCAGTGTATTCAAATTAAAATGAACCAGTCGATCCTCATATGGTAGGTTGCGGAGACAGCCAACCGTTTTAGTTGCTCTGTGATAAATCCTCTCGAGCAGTTTGATGCCCATTTGTAGCCATTGTGCGCAAGCTTGCACTGAGTAATCCATCACTGGGTTAATATACGTATTTATGAGCATGGGGAATATTTCACGGGAAAAACGTCCGGAAATACGCATGAAGCATACCTAGCATGCGGCTAGATCGGTTGTAAACTGTTTCAAAAATCAAAAAAACGTTTCAGAAAAATCTTGATGCTTTTCGCCCTATAACTCATGCAACGAAGAAACTATTAATCTTGACCCCATGAACCTACACATATAAATCCGCTGTGTAAACGAAACAATTTCTGCTCTCGAGGTTTCTACATAATTCTTGAACTGTTCAGTAAGCAACCCAATCCCTGTTTTGCATGCTACATTTCTCGTTTTACATATTTTCGATTGAACCAGATGAAGGTGATGCGGTACATAATCGGCTCGATCATGATCTGCTTGTTCTACTCAAGGCACTATTAATACAACAAGCAGATGGCGCACGTTCCTTCATGCGGTGTATATGAATTTACAAATTGTACAATCAAAATTTTAAAAATGTGAAGCAGCTAGTTACTATAAAGGAACCAATTTCATCGGGGTTTCATGAGAACATCATCTGCCATCATACGTCTGAGAAATCAAAAGCAAATAATTAATGAAGGGACTGATCTTTTTTCTGATGTTGTACACAATTACTCAAGATTTTTGTGGGCCAGAAGACAACAAGCTAAACCCATTCAAATGATATCAAATGAGTAAAAACACATCTGCTGCATTGAAAACATCTGGATAACCATGAAAACAGTACTGAATTTGCTTTTAATATTAAAAGACAAATACTTGGAAGCTCCCATCAATTATTTTGGCGTTGCATACTTAGACGTTAACAACAAGCTTGCTTGGAAGTAAATTAAAATAGTGATATTTAGATTCACTATCGTGATCGCCCGTTCTGATTATTCTGGCAGATTTTCATTCAACAAGATGGACAAGCATACGATTATATGGATTTATGGATATATACAGCCTGTAATTACGTTTTTTCTGACAACGCACATTTAGTCTGAGACATTAGACTTATTTACTGTGATGGCATTTTCTTGGCCATTGTCAAGTTACGCATTAAAGAATATCACCTTAAACATTTGTTCGCGAATACGTAGAAAATACAAGTAGCATATTACATCGCGCGGGTACTAAAAAGTCACATGAATAGTGTGTGTGATGGAAAATGCAAGCAAATACGGATTTTTCATACACGAATGTATTTATTTTTTACGCTTACTCGAGTGAATAAGATAACTTTCCCTCTCATACCATCATTTTCTACTGGGTGTGTAAATATCAGGATGAACGAAAAAAGAAAATATTGAAACAGGAAACTTAAGGACTAAACAACAATTTTCTGAGATGCTTATTGAACATATAAAATAATAACCACAGTTTTTTGAAACTTACATTCTTGTAAATGATGATGGCACTTGTGTAGAAAGATACAAAGGTTGAGTGGATTGTTCGTCGCCCGCCTCGACGGAACAGTCGGACAAAATGTTGTACAAATTCAAAACTTCGCTCGGAACAAAATGTTTTCTCAACTGTAATTGAATTTTCAAGGTTGCCCGATTCGATGTGTTTCCACAATATGATCGAAAAGATGGAAAATCCATAATCCATGTGAAATACTGATATGAATTATTTGCATTCTGCTAATTTTTAAAATACCAACTTCAAGTCGAAATCAGAAATTCAAATTTTGAGTAATTCACATGTGTTGGTAAATGAGAGGTGAAAATTTGACAGTTCACATAAAAGACATCTTCAAGTTGGCGATGAGCGTAAAGATACCAGAGGTATAAGAAACAGTGCTTATCGCCACGGGCATCGTGCAGGAGGTTGATACATTAGAATTGAACTGCTCGCGTGGCGTATGTATTAGAGATAATGAATCATGTGAATGGCGTTTTATGTGAATGAATTTCACTTAAAATATACTTGATCAAGGAAAACTTCGTCAGATTCAATAGAGATAAGCAAATCTTTAGAAAGTGCTTAAGGACAAAATTGCTCGAGCGAAACATGCTTTGCCCACCTAACTTGTTCAAGACACTAGACTACTGGAAAGTTGCGTGCATGCCAGTTACCTAAATATATCTGAATCTTACGGTCTAGTTAATCGCACCTTATTCATTTAAAAGCTATAGGATGTTAATAGCGAGAAACAGACGCGCATATAAATTTTATATGTTTTGGCAACTGCAATCGAACAATTTTATTGTTTGTTGAATTGTATGAAGTTGGCAATTAGAATAAGTCATTTTTAAATGTTTTAACTGACTTCCAGGCGACAGCTTCTTTGCACCTGATCGGCAATCGAAAACTTCGTTTGCGATAGTATCTTCAGTAATGCAGCAAACGTTTAGAAGTGTAAATATCCAACTCGAATGGTTCATTATGAATTGAAACAATTAAAGCACCGGCGTTTGACAGTGGACGCACGAATATTATTAAGTATCATGAAATATTATGCCGAAAAGTGTTCAATATATATAATAAAGCCTCACCTTCTCTGAACATCGAGAAGTTGAGCTCATAACGATGACGCAGTCTTCATCACACTCTTCCAGACAGCAAACCTTTAGTAGGCTACGATATATACTGTGGAAATAATAGGACTGAGCATAGAAGATTAAGTATTACCAGAATACGAAAGTTACCATTCCGCACCCGAAAATGTTTGAAAACATAAAACACACGATGGAATATGAGCGAGTTTTAGTACGTTCACATAGATCCATAAAATCCGAACGCATAATTGCATTATCGTCAACCCAAGGATCATAATAAATAAGTGTATTCTTCATTTCTTAGAATTTGTTTTTAATAAATGAAGCAAAACTGATATGTACCAGGGTTTGTATCAAGATGTCCAAATAAAGAAACATAGACTGAGGGTGAAGCGCTCAAGAAACATGAAATGACAAATGTATGGTGACGTTTTAAGTGCAGGAATTTGAGCACCACAATGCAGAAGCCAGACTAAATTCTTTACGATGATGCAGAGTGAAATTTGTAACGACACGTTATAAAAATACAGGAGAACAATCAAAAACGCTAAGCTAGATGTCGCACATTCATATCCTGGTCCTGGACACCGTAGGAACTGAAAAAACAGTTAAGCCGATAGAGTTTGCTGACGGAGTTGCAAGAACAGAGTTGTAATCTTCTGCAAAATGTCCTCGAATTTGTTTTCTCAGGCCTTTCTTTAAATACTAGAACAATCCCTTGCAGCTAGGCTTAGAGTTCAGCAGAATTAGGTTTGCGAAACGCACATAGGTTTGTAATACATGCATATTAGGAGGCACATATTTAGAATTTAAGAAGAATACTCTATATGAATAATTATTTGTCTGTGACAACCATGAGGCGACTAGTACTAGCAGTGTCTAGAAAATTAGCTTTAAAATGCTAACACTTCGAATGCGCTGTGCTAATGAACGTGGAGCTAAGAGCGAGCGCATAATGTGTCATTTGAAAACTAAATTTTTACTGTTCCAGATTCAAGAATTTATGGTAGAATAAGCTTGTAGCTGTACAACACCATAGCATATTCGTATAAGAAAATAAATATATAAAGTTGAGGCGTTAGGAAGATTGACACTTGTTGTAGTTAGAAAAAATGTCTTGTATTGTCTCGGTATGATGGAAAATATTCTTCAAAATCTTTTCACTAGATGATTGTACAACATATGACGGTAAGCAGTTCCATAAGAAACAATCGCGCGCCGAATAGAAGAACCGACGGCAGTTCCAGTGAGAATGTGGAATATCAAATGCCAGTGGGTGAGTACGCGTGTTATGGCTTGACCGAAGGCGAAATTGATGCCTCAGTTTATTACGCCGAAGCATAACTAGCATGTGGCTAGCTCAGTTATACACTGCTTCGCATTGCATGCTATTCTTAAGACTTCCAATAATCCATACGCCCAGGTCCTTTTCTTTTGTTGTCCATTCCAGTTGTTGCAATTCAAGGTTTAGGATAATGGGAAACCTTTATCTATTTGAAACATTTTGCACTTTCTGAAGTTGAATCGAAGCTGGTTTCGCTCTGACCTGCAGTTCAATATATCCCAATCGCTTTGTAAGTGCAAACAATCCACGCGTAACGTGAGAAATCTCTATTTATGTATTCTAAAAATGTGTTCAATAATTGACGATATATAATCACACTTTCGATTCTTCCAATTGCGGAAAAATTTTGATTTTGGGGATAGATTCGCTACTACGATTTTAGTTAGTTTTCATTTTAGAAACGAATATTGCCAAACACGATGTTCAATCTCACATTTTTTCAAAATTTCTAGCATCAAAATTGCGATACTATGTTACCTGTCATCATACAGCCCGTAAAAATACCCCACGTGGATCGCGGTTTCCATATTGATGTATTCATTCGTCAGAGGGTTACCAATAAACAATCCCTGTAACGTGAATATTCAATTATATTACACCAAGGCATCATAACTCAATAAATTAGTGACAACTGCATCGAGCTTATGTCAAAGTGGAAAGATTTTAGATGATTTGTATAATAGAATCAAGTCATTGGTTTTAAATTCGATTTGTGATTCATCGGGGAAACAATAAACATTAATTCTGAATCCATAATTTGGCCAACAAAGCTTTTTTAAACAAAGTTTTGCTTGTGACACACAAGTAGTAGTATTTTGTATGAACAAAAACCACTGCTAAATTCTAGCTATCAACCTATCAGTAATCGTGTATAAAATCCACACAAAATATTAATCAACGAGTCGGCAAGTTATTTGAATATATTCGATATTGATCGGGAATCCATAGTAATGTCTGAAGATATTGCTGCTGTAACCAAATCAACAGAAACATTTGACGCTGTAGCCTTAAAAAGTTTCGGTTGTAAACAAATGCTGTAAAGCGATTTCTCACTGCTCTTACATTTACGTTACGCTACAAGTTTGGTTTTTTCGTAGAGTTTCAGACACAGATATGTGATATAGTAAGCCTTAAATTGGTGGTTCAATGGAACTCAAACCTGATATTCAATGTTACATTATGCTTAGTTAGAAGTCCCCAGATTGATTCCAGGTCAAGCTTTGGGCGTTCGTATGAATGCCAATGCTGCTGTGGCCCTATCCTCTATATTTTAATCTCGTAATCGTAATGTTAGCTGTAAAGTAAGAATGTGTTCTAGTGATCTTTGAGCTATAACACAACAACCCTTATCTTGTAACTGATTGAAAATTTTGTTCTTTCGAATAAAAAACAGCAAATGGAGCTGTGAAAGATGTTACATATATCATGTCTCATAGGTAAACGATCCATTAAAAGGTGAACCGGCTTTTCGTGAATTTTAAAAGGTTTATTAATTGCTCAATTTTGTGTGCTTGAGTTTGGGTGGATAAATTCTAAAAATACATAAATCTATGATGATGTTGCGTACACATGCGGAACGACACAAATTATATATAATTCTGAATGTAATGATGCAATATGTGTAAGTATCGTTAAAGCAAAGGAGGTAGGAACATAAGTCAGAAATTACTGAATAATATCAATTAAAAGAAAGTAAATTTCTAATCTCTTATTTATGATAAGTTCACCGAAAAAATATCGGATAATTAATGCGTGTTTCATTGAGGATTTCTTTGAATACCAGATTAAAGATATATGGAGAAAAAACATAACCATAGGATCTACGTGTGAAAGTTTTAAAAAATTGTACTTTCATATCTGCGTCCATGTGCTTTAATTGGAGGAGCAAAAGTAATTCCAATTGTTACAAGGAGAGAGGAAATTTCGAACGAAAATATATGTTAAGGTAATCTGTTTTGACAGGTATTTGTGTGCGTCTCAATAAACTGAGACCTTCATTTTTCAACCTAAAAGATCGTAACTTTTGTTTGAATATCATTTCATGTGGTGAGCAAACAATTTCTGGCGGTTAAACGTTCCACTAAAAGCATACACTTGCTGCGTAAAAGTTGCGGCACCAGTTTAATCGGGAATGTGGTATTTGAAGGGTCAGATTGTGAGTGCGGGTCGGGAGATAGGAACCAATTTTAAGAGGTAACTGAGTGGCTGGGACCTCGTATGGATTATCCGGTATGTCAGGATTAGCCAGCTCAGATGCGCCTGCGCTCTAGACTGCACAATCCTAGTGTAGTCAGTCGTTGTTCAAAGGGCAGATTACGCAATCCAATAAACATTTTAGTTGCCTTATGATAAATCCTTTCGAGTAGCGAGATGTCTTTTCCCATCCATGTGTGAGTATTCCTATTTTCTGGCATTCTGTCGGTTTTATGATCGTTACGATATAAATGACCACCCGGAATTGATAACATTCATACTATTTTCATTTCCAATTAATATATTTTATACACGTCATATGTATACATATATACATGCCATATATGTACACATTTTAATCACAACGATTCTAGCAATAAAACAATAAACAAAGCTTGCCAACAAAATTGGCACATGCATTTTCGTATTTTGTTGACTAAATTAATTAATTCTGCTCTGTGTAAAGCCTTTCACCCCAAGATTCAGGATTTAAGAATCCACCGGAACAAAATCGTTTAGTTTCAAAATTACTATAGGATAAATAACATTCTAAAATCAACTTCAATGTCATATATAGCCATGTTCAATGCGCATAGTGTCCTAATACGTAGGTGCACCAAATATTAAAATAAACATGTTGCTAAATTCCTATTTAGTAATATAACACAGGGAACGAAAATAACAATTTCGGGGATCAAACCCTGAATAAACTTTCATGACCAGAATGCAGTCAAGTCGGGGTAGAAAAATCAGTAATATAACTTATTAACTTAGAAACTCCGCAAGCAGAGAGAATAACGATAGCAAAGTTCAAAGTTTACCACTGTTTTGAGGCTGAACCTAAACGGATCCTAAACATACTGTATCCACCTGATGACGGCAAACAATCAGAAACCGGTTATGGTGTGTAAGTGCAGGGGATGTGAGCAACACCTCACGTTGGGCATCCATAAGCACTTGAGCGCTTGACCAGGAATCACTATGTGATTCTGTGCTTGAAAAGTGTGGTTCGCTGTGCGAACCTTATTAAATAGTGACTTGAAAGTTTAACACTGTTCGTGAGACTGTCAGTTTAATAAAACTACACAGTTGAAAAAATTTGCAATTAGCTAGTGACTGCGAGAATGAGCTAGCATTGGGTGGTTATGTTATTACCAAAAGTGTGAAAAAAGAATAATTTTTGGGGGGCTTGTATGAATATACATTTTGCATTCTTTTTTAATGCGATACAGCACTTCCAGAAAATCTAGGCTTTGTATGTAACCGATGTTTGACTATATCCAATGCCATGGAGATGAAAAATTAGGCAATTGTATCTTTGGACAATTAAACCAAATTAGAGATGATTCTCTGGTTCGTAACCCGATTGCGACTGTTTGAGAAATGCTCCATTTGAACTCGAAAACTTCGCGTACGTTCATAAAGTGACCTTTAATATCCTATTAGAAATATAAACAGAATCGAATTGGATAATTGAGAGACGAGGTATTTGTTCAATTTTTTTGATTTAATTGATTACAATTGCTATTTGTAACATTAATTTAAACGAGTGTCATTAACTCAACGGAATAATAATTGGTTTTTAAAATCTTTTTGTCATATCAGCATATATTACCAAAACTGCAATACCAAATACTGTATTTTGTATAGACTGCTTACGCGTTTATTATGCTGATTTATTTGTGATTCACCACAAAATTCCAGCTCAATCGCACATACAGAATGATCGCTTTTGCTGATTGAAACCACAAGTGGACAAGGCTCTTTTTCTACATTTAGGTTAAAATGTGCACACTCGTTCAGATAAACATTTCGCATTGCATTCTGTAACATTATTTATTTAATCGATCTGAGCCGCATGTTTTGTTGAACGTGATCCGACAATCAATACACGGACGCCTTTGTTGTCTCGCAAGCGTCGAGGCCAACGTACAGTTGGAATATCACAGACGGTCGCAGTGAATTGATACACATCAATTGAATGTATTGGATTGTTTTGACAGAATGCACCGAACTAAGCTAGACGCGATGACATAATGCGGTTTTTATTCATCAGTTCGGAGATGAGACATCTAAACACGGTGGACAGATTCAAGTAACGGAATAGTTGATAAAGTAAATTTCCAGATAGAAAAACGTTTGTCATCGTGAAACACGGTATCTTGTAAATTATGGATTCAAAGCTCGATCCTGTCTTTTAAAGATATTCAAGTGACGTGTTGGTGATTTGATTACGCGAGAAATTCCGCAAATCTAGGCAGGTGTATCACAGAATGTTACAAACATACAGTAATCAAGATGATTGAGAAGGCTTGCTTCGAATGTATAAATGCGCTATTAACTAATACAGCGATGGACGAATAAGATTATACTATTGCCGTTCATTTAAGCTGCTTCATTATAGCGGTTATTTATTTTTACCTCGGAACAGATCTCGCTCGCATAGGATTACTGGGTAACCCGATGCAGCATACCTCTCGAAGTATTGCCGGAGTTGTTTTCATGCATTTATTTTGACATATCATGTTGTTGATGATGAAAGAGCAGGAAGGATGAGATTTAATACAATGACCAAAATAACAGCTACACATCAATGCTAATATTTTTTTCATAATTCAAATTGAATGAGTACATAGATCGAGACAATACCTTGCTGCATGTTAAAATTATAATTCATAACGTAAATGAGCCAGCGAGCTTTAAACACCCATCTAAATTTTGAAATTATCTCTATCGAGTACATTATACTGCATTCAACCTTGAACCTTGAATTACCTTGAATTAACCAATAAAAAAGATCAATATATATTATCAGCTACATGTTCAAAAACTACTCAGTTCCCATTCTTTCGAAAAATTGAACATACTCATCCCTTACATAAATAACTTTTATACGCAAGAATTCCCGCACAGAACATCACACAATCGGTGTAAAAGGAACAGTCGATTCATGCTTTCAAAATTAATACCGTAGTATCATTCGATTCATTCAACTTAATCTCCCTATTACAAAATACGAAACAACTTGGTAATACCTGAAAGATTTCGACTTAGTCAGGGGTATGATTCAAAGGTGTAATATCAAAGCCCATCAAAGCCGCCAGGGGGGTTGGTTTTCAAACTTCGAGAAATTCTAGGTCGAGCTTTCAGGATAAGATCTAGCATGTGTTCATTTCAAACAACCACTGCTTTTGCACAAAATCTTCACGTGCATTCATGTACGCGAACGTTTATTTGGGAAATTCTGTTTACAAAAATTCCATGGATTATGTATACCTACCTGAGCCCGGTCATTTATACCAAACCATTGGTCTTTTTTACTCAAGAATATATAGAACTAAGCCAGTGCCCGACATACAAAACAAGTCATATCAAGAAATGAAAGCTTGCCCCAACTTACTGTTATGCGCCTATTATTATTTTATTTTCTTCTGTCTCTTTGTTTTATTTTATCTGACGCAATCTATCCAATGACCAACCTCTCAATGTGACCAAGCTCTCAAAACAAAATTGGACGAACTTTTTTCCAATGATTTGTTTTCCGATTCTCCATAAAATGTGATGTTTAATTTTTCGGTGAAAGTTTTGGCTTTGCACACATTTTAATTTTTTTCAGCCTCTGATTATAATTGAGCCTAATTCATTTTGGAAAATTAAACATTGAATAGACTTGAATTAACTTGAATTATGATGACTGTTTTATATTTTCAGCAGGGTAATTTATCCATTATCACAGATGTTGCTAAAACACGGCCTGAAGAATTAAGAATTAAGAATTAAGAATCACAGGACTGACACAGATGTTAGCATACCATATGCAAGCGTTAGGGGGTCAATCGAAAAAGCTCCTTAATTTCCGTAAATACGGATATTTATTTACCACTCCTGTGGTTTTAAAACTATGAATATAACTGGTGAATGAAATATTTTTAGGGGCCACGGGACGCAGTGGTTATGACAAGCTCCTTGAAGCCGGCAGACACAGGTTTGAATCCACCGCGGTTTGGCAGTTTGGACTAATATGACAAACGTAACTCCGCGGGTGTAAATAGACCAAATATGGTCGACATTTAGCAACGGAGCTCATGCCGGTTTTTCAGCACGTAGTAGATTAGGTAATATGATTTATAAACTGGGAATGGTTCTACGCTATCTTCTTTGCTTTTGCAATTTGGGGCATTCTTTCCACTCTTTGCAAACACAATTTCGAAAGGAGTTTTAACGGTAAAATGTGGGTAAAATTTAATAAACCTGACTGGATAATTAAATTTCGAAGTTTATTCAAGTATAACCATAAAGTTACAGATGAGTAAAAGTCATTTTGATGATAATTTTCTTCTATGCAACCACATTATATAAATTATAAACGATATGCTCTAATATATACATATACATGTTTAATTAACTTACAAACAATCAGGGAAGTATTACTCACTTTTAATCTGACCGCTGCATTCTCAATTAGTTTGGTGGCTAAAATTGGTAGGGAGACACCTGCATATCCCTTTCCAGCTAGATAGACATCACGATTTCTGAATTCCGGAAATTTCTCCATAAAGTTTAGAATGGCATGGTAACTGTCCTCAGAGATCTGAGTGAAATATAAAACGAACTAGATTTAGCCGAAACGACAAAGGTAATTCTAAATTTTTGAAAAGTTTTTAGCTGAAGAGCATCAACCCAAACTTTTTTTACCTGGTTATTTAGAAACATGATTGAATATGCCACATAGTTTCAGAATTTAATATGCACGTTTAAATTATAATCGAAGCTAAAATAATTTTTTCAACAAACCTGCATATTTAGAAAGCTGAAGACAAACTTGAAGAATATAACCATAGCTAAGATTACCAAGTCTTTGGATTTATAATTATCGCCAATGACGCACCAGCATAAACCGATGTGATATGGCATTTTGCGGCAAAGCTTAGAAAAACAAAGTAATAAGTTAAACAGTTTCACGTGTTAAGTCAAGCTTTACTTTAAAATAAATCGAATTTTATCCGGGTAAATTCAATTCTGACAACTATAAACGGAAATTAAACCCTGATTTTAAACTTATTTCAGCAGCTATTTTTTATTATTGAATTAACGTGGTGTACATCTCAGCGGACCAACGGAGAAGACACTCTATTCCTATTTTATGCCTAATAACACACGAAGCAGAAGAGATTGCTCGAATAGCGTAGACCTAATGAGACTTAGGCTACTATGGACGGTAAATGTGATTCTAGGATCATATTGGACTGTGAATTTTTCTTTTGAATCTGAGCAGGCCCCAGCCATGAGCATGCCATTTCGCCACAGTCTACAAGCCTCATTGGCTAGATAATAATTAGGAACCTTTCGAAAATTATACTCTATTTTTTCCGCGAAAAATTTACTAAAACAAAGAGAGCCGCTTTAATACGGAGAAGCTGGAACTTCAGGTGCATCCTTCTTGGATTTCATGACGACATCCTGAATATCAGAGTAATTACAAAATCATCCGTCGATGAGAACGAACGAGATCTGTCATTTGTGTTAACATTCCAGCTCAGCAAAGCATGTTCTGGTGATGTAGCCTTTAGAAACTACGAATTAGCTTGAACACAGCATGATGCGGGTAGGTCTATCTAGTTATGATCAAAAGGAAGCTCCCAATATCAACTGGTTTGAAGCCGGAGCTTCCTTGACAACGGCTATATTGGACGAGAAATTGTTGATCTAATCTATACTTATCGGTACACTAACAGTAAAACCTTACACCTTTTAATACAACTAGTATTAAGGACCAACAGATAGATAAGCAATGCGCAAATGAACATTGACTTAAAATTAACTGCGTTATCGAAAAGCAGCGAATAATTTTAAATTTCCTAGTGTTGGAGATGGCATCAGAAGAGCCCACTAAGTCACTATATGTTAACCCGATTTTTGGAAAAACTCAGCAGATAAGATGAGACGAAAAAATCATATCTTGATTCTCATCGGTTTTACCGCATGGACTCCTGGATATCAGCCATTTAACACAGATACTGCTCAGACACTCGAGGAGCTCATTGGGGCTGTCGACTTTCCAGTCCAATAACGAACTGCTTCGGACGACTCAATTCAACAAGATCTCGGCAAACCCCATCGAACGGTCTCAATATAGATACATTATGTATTTCTTTTCTAGTATTTTTAGGAGAATATATCCTACAACAGATGTGAGCTACTGAAATCATCACATCATTGAAGAATAAAAGAACGGATTACTACTAGAAACGAAGATTCTATTTTCTTGAATGTTTCCGTCACTTATTTACCTAACTTTTGCAAATGAGACTCCAGGAAGTGTAGCGTTAGCAAGGAAATGTCAATTGTAGACTTGACCTCTACCACGATAAAGTTTCACTAAGAAGATTGTGGACACTATGTGTTTTTATACGTTGCCTTCATTGGTTTAAACACATTAGCGAGGTGATATCCAAAATGATCTTAAGTTTAGACTGCCATCTGGTGTTACTTAAACTCATTTAACTCCTACTATTGCATACAGTTTTTAGTTAAATTTAATGGTTGTACTTCTTTACATTTACCATGGTTATTAATAACTGCGCAAATCAGACTACTACGAGCGATTCAATTAGATTGCGTGAAGCACTATACCGACGATCGTCTGTCTTGAATAGGTATCTATGGAAACACAAAAGCAGTATGAAATAACTAGCTCGTCAAATGTCTTAAAAGAGTTAGATCTGTACATATAGACGAAAAATATAAGCATGTTCCTCATGGATAGCAAATTTCAACAGGTAATATATCTGGAGTTGGGCTACCTTGCTGAGGGTTCTGAAATTCAATGCATCGACATGATGAAAGTTTCGAGCTTTCAAAAAGAAAACAGTGCTTTCCCGTTGAAGGATGCTCCAGTATTTTTAGCTTTCCATTTTTACGGCTCGAAGCAACCAGTTCTGTAACCATAGCTTGTTTTTGTAAATACATTTCTGATAGAGAACAAATACGAAATAATTTGTAGAATGTAAGAGTCAACAAAGCCTGTTAATCGATCCGTCTTAATATTCTGTCATTAAGATCCTCAAAGAGAACCGATGTTCGCGGTTTCTGAAAGATATATGCCTGTTACTTACTGTTCATTGGGTAGAAACGGACACATGAAGAACTGTTTGGGTTAGACACAGAATAGCCAGGAATACTTTGAGGAGTAAGGCCAGCACTAACTAGTTTCCACTAAAACGTCCTTCCTATTTATTAGGATTTTGTTAACCACTATTCATTTATAATTTTTTTTCTAACTAGAAAATAAAATAACGATTATTAAAAAATATAAGTTGGAGATGCTTATCTGTAGAATGAGCCAAAATTATTATTATTATTTCCTTGTGATCATCTTCAGCACCTGAAGTTCAGCAATGCGAAAAAGATAGACTCCAAACTTACTGCCTCATCATCGATCGAATTTTGCGGGTTAAATCCATATGAAAATCCCATACCGACCTCAGAGTCTAAATAAAGCAGATTTGCGATCTGTCCGTGAAAAATAAGGAATTGAAAAGATGATCAAACTCAAGCATACGCGACATTTTGTTTCCTAAGAGATCAGATTCTTTTTATTATATGAACACATTTGGCAAGCCTAGTTATCGAATACCTGAATTTTGTGGCAATCGCGGCTATTAGCGATTACAGATAAACCAGAAAATGCTGTTTTTTTCATAATCTAGTCATTAGTTATTCATTGAGTCCGAATTTATAAGCTCTTTCAATGTCACGAAGTGTTATAGTTGATATAGTATTATACATTTAACGTAGAAAAAAATCGCCCTTGCTATGCACCAGGTAACATTCAGGAATTTCTGAATTCAATTTCATCACATTTATTATCTCTGATTTTCGAGGAAACTAATCTGTGACCAGTTGATTGAAAGTTGTGCGAAACTGGATTACACATCCCCAACTTACTAGATAGATCCCAGTCAACAACAAATTTTCTCTACTATTCCTATGAAGCATCGTGTAAAACTGATGATAAGTATAGACCTGCAGTGGATTCGAAAGTAATGGCACACATTTGAATGAAGCATCTCTTATAACTGTCCCATGATGAAATAGTTTGAAATAGTTTTCACACAAAAATTTTAATTGTGATTAGAAAGAGGTGTGTAGACACCAAAATATTTTATTTTGGTTACCTCTCACGCACATAATCTGAAAAATTTGAAGTTCAGAGTGTATCTACGAGTAAATATATACTTAAAATACATCCATTTTAATTAAATTTTATATGATTGATGATTGATTTCTTTTTTGCAGTATAGTACATGTTTATTTCCGACCTTTCCATGCTATTAATCGAACACGTAATCATTAAGAGGCTTCAAGCATTGCACATTATCGACTGGATATTCGACGAAATTTTTCTTGGGCAAAATTTGTTTCAGGTGAAACAGCTTTCCCGAAGTAATCATGCGCTCGGAAACATTCGAGGTTTTCGTTTCAAAGCTAGATGAACAATGCGGTATGTGATTGTCCCTGTTAATCGTTGAAAGATTTTATATAACACGTCACCCTGAACTTCATATTGAGCTTGTTGCTTTTTCTAGCATAAAATTTCTGAGGTCTGAGTATTAGAGATTGTCTCATTGTGTTTTACTATTTGTTCAAAATTTTCAAAAAATACGTTGCAATACAATTATTTAGTTAAAGCAATAGAAACAGCATCCGGTAAGTTGATTCAACAGTGAAGAAAGAAGAACATCTAAAATGAAACGGAATAAACAAATATCTTATCAAATTAATCAAAACTGAAGATGAATTTAACCATTGAACTGCCGATCATGTTCAAAGTTTGAGCTTGCCTTATGTAAAACTAATAGAAATATATGACTATGATGCATTTGGAACAGAATAAACCCTCATAGAAATGTGAGCGATTATGGGTAATCAACCCATAATCCATAGTTTTCTTCAATCGTGTTTGATCACGTCATTTCTGTTATACCAGTTATTCCAGCTTTGCCACGCATCATAAACAATCGTTTTAAAATTATTTTATAAAACAATACCACTCATCTAAATCGGATTATTTTCAAATTTAACATGTAAACCAACTTATTTAAGCCCATAACATTAATTGAGTTTAGCACGAATAGGAGGTTTCAAGTTTACCTTGCTCCAGGAAACCCTATTTTCAATAAGCCGCCCGTCATCTAATAGCTGAAAAGCGAGAGAAAAAAATACTTCCTATAATTATTTCATTGAATTAATATATTTTATGAAATACTTTTTATCGAAAAACAAATGAACGGAGTATCGTGCATTTAGCAGTAGTAAAAAGATTCCAGTAAATGCATGCCTGAGTTTTCCGGCATCGTTTTGGTATCACATAGTGAAAGTTTCAGTTTATTGATTCATAACACTCACTATTTCTTATTAGATGATGGGGGAACCGTTGAATTAAGCTAGATTGTCATATATTCTGCGTTTTTCATTGATTCGTTTGAATTTACTTAGAACATGATAATTGCTTTGGATCAATCTAGGTCAAATGAAAATTCCTAACATAACGTCCATTGCGTTATTTACACAGACTTCGAGGACAACCGATGTATCATTAGCCACGTTATTCTTGCAGATTTCATTCACATTTTGATTTCATCCAAATACTTCTCTTAAGTCAATCTTTCCAATATTAATTACGCTCACCCACAAATTACTCAACTTAAGAGAACGTCAATAGGGGAACTCGATTATTAGACACCACGAGGCACAGAACACGCCTATTCCTAACCAGTCTCTGCCGTGTGACCAATTTGTTCTGATTCGTCAGTATGTTTTGTATCAACGTGTTTACTTCAAGCGCAGCCACTTGGGATGCTTTAAATGAGCTCCACAAATTTGCTATTGTTCGATAGCAGCTGGCGTTGACTAGCATTTCTTGTTTTCAAAGACGTTATCGGAGCTACGGAAGCCGGATTCTTGCGAAATTGAGATTTTTTATTGCCATTCTTTTCGGTGATTCTTTATCTTGTGTTATCGTGAATGATCATACTGAGCATATTATCTGCGAGCTCATGACTAGCCATTTTAGCCATTGCATTCACAACTTTAAACTATGTACTTTAAAGATAACTAGATAATTTTCTCTATCAAGAAAATATTTCTAGCTCAGGATAAGGAACTGATTGATTTTTGTCGAGCTTTCATCTATACTTGTAAAGGCTAACTGTCATTCTTTGCAAAAAACTTGCAACTTCATTTTAACTGATGACAAAAAATGCGCAATTTTTGATGGAATCTCAGCGAACACCAAGTATTCTGTGGAAATTGTTGCTAGTGCCTTTGTTAGTCGCTTTTGTGAATGAACTACGCCAACCCAAGTATTGTTGTAAATTTCATTTGCTTGCGCAGTTAACTCGAATGTAAAAATGTTCGTTTTAGTAGAGTCCATGTATACAGAAATATCTTAATGCAAGTAAAACTTCTGAACCATCAATTTCTTGTGTTCACATCAAAAAAAGAAATGCATCAGTTAGAAAGTTGAAAGAATTGCAGAGCCGTTTTTATTTGTTAACACCTTATTGTAACAAATTCGATGATGGTATTAGGCGGACCATTTTTAGCAAATGTTTTTGTTACATGGAAAGAACCTGGCCCTGGGCATGGATTGGTCCTAGATAAGGTATTAAGGAACAAAGTATTCTATTATTCCTCTTGCAAATATTAACAAAATATCATTACCCAATATTCGGTTATGTTGCTGAGATTCCTATACGGAGTTAAATTCAGTTGCTGGACGGTACAGAACACCCTAACCTCTGTACATTTCAAAGAATACTGTGGTGGTATAAATTATTATTCTATTATTTGTTTTAAATGTCTTCTAAATGCATACTTGATTAATATTTCCAATAATTTTGGAGATAATTCTCAAAATTTCGACATAAAATGTTGAGTTTTGCATTGCTGAATTTCTAAATTGGAAGTTGGTAACCATCACAAAACACCCCCTTATAAATTTGAAAATCTTGAATAAAATATCTAATAAAAATTAACTGATGCTTTGGAGTTGACACCCTGACGTTTCAATTTTAATGAGAATAACTTCAGACAGAAATAATTTAGCAACATTCTGCTAGCAGGTACTTTCTAATGTTTGTCATTACAAAGCCCGGATCGTGTCGAATAATAACATTGTTACTCGTAGCACTCATATACTCGTTATCTACATATACGAGACATAATGAAGCCGAAGTTCAACATTTAGGCTTTATTTCAGCTTCATCAATCTTTACTACAGCTGTGTGACGTCAAACTATCACCTGGATTATATGATATGAAATATTCCGAATGGAGAGATGTTATTTATTGATGTTTCGTAAAGATATTTCGGATGTTCAACTAATAATCTTAAATAACGTCACTGCAGTACAATATATGTGCAACATACATCCGACTCTATAAAGATGGAACGTGGAACGAGCCTTTAAGGCATGATGTAAAGCTTCATTGGTCACTTTCAAATGAATAGAAAAACTTTAAAAATATTGCAGTAACCTCGAATGCTGGACAAAAGTGTAAGAAAAATTTCCTTTCAAAACGTTCAGGTGAATTTCTATTTATATGATCTGAGAACAGATTAGGTTGGATATTGAGTACGTCATACCATACAACAGTGGATTTTTGTTATTTAAATACTACGTGGCTGTTCAATGGAATTGGCATTGACATGTAGGTTCTAGGTTCCGCTGACTACAATAGGTAAACAATTTTGTCAGTTAAACTTTAATCACATTTTTAACACGGGAAATTACGTTATTGACCACATTCGGTTATTATTATTAGATTTAGAGAAACTTGAAATCTACGAATATCCCTTAATCTTGTTGTTGAATGTTAGACGTGATCTACTCAAGTCTAGCAGCGGACCACCCTGTCATCATCATTGAAATAGTGGTGCAAACAGTGAAATTGCAGTAAATCCGTGACAAAAGTATGTATCTCGTGTATCCAGTGATTTCGAGCTAACGTTTGGCTGATGTAATACTTCGTTTTTCTGTTTAGCTCAAAGTGATGATGAACAAATCGATAAAATATAACAGAATTAAATGTTTAAAGTAATAATTTAAAACTAATAACATATAATCGTGCCCGAACATAGATATTCAAGAACAAACCATTTTGGCTGACGAACGTGATTCTAGTTATAAGAGACTGAATCGATTAACTTACTTACTTACTTACTTAATGGTAAAACTTATTGGTAAAAATCTGTTTGACTTATAAATCATAAAATGTCCTCATCGAAAGTTTCCATTTATGGAGCCGATCACAAGCTCAATGTATGAATAAAAATAATCAATTTTCTGGGTACGTTTCTTTCAGGGTTCATCTTGGACCGAATCTTGTTACTAAAATATTTAAATTACTCCTCTATAGTAGAATGGTTGCCAGTTCTTATATTTATTGGTGACACGGATCTCGTAAGTAACATGATTTCCAAAGCTTACAGTCTAGATTAACAAAGAGATATGGACGTGGTTAGTGCCTGATTACAAACTGATAATAAAATTCTTTTCGAGAATGTCACGTGTTTCTTACTATCATTCTACGAAAACGAAAATATTTCGAATAACCTGAGACTGTTTCCTACGTAAAACGTTTAGAATAAACAAGATAATTCATCGAAAATTTATGTCTAATATAATTTATTTTACTACTAGTTGCTTAACAGAGTGAGAATGACTTGCTGTTTTCGCACTAACTGCAATGTGCCACTGTACTTTTCCACATTGTGAAAAATTTTTGAGGAGTAATAATTTACGGAATTTAACTCACCCTATAGGGACCGTTTTCAATAAACAAACTGAGCAATGAAGAACAACCATCGTTCACCCATATTATAAGAGGATTACTATCACTATCGACGTTGGATAGCACTAACCAGTAATGTAAATGATGACTGCTATTTCTTCCATTAACAAATCCCGAATATTGGAATGTTTTGATATCCACGATAGAATCGGGAATAAAAATAATTTTATCCAAATCGCGGATTTTTTCCGTTACAGCAGAAGTATCCGTTAACGTTGAAAATGTACAAAATATAAAAGTTAAAAGGTTCATGTTGTCTCATTTGTGAGTAAACGATACACAAATTAACAGCTAATATGAAACATTGTCAATAGTGAAGGTCAAACAATTTGGGTTTGAGAAAATAAAACAAAGAAGAAAGAATTCAAACTCTTGTTGTCTGAAATTCAAATCGCAAAAATCAGTGCGTGCCTTAACGAAGGCAAGATTTATTGTTGAGAATGAATGTGATGCAATGTGGAGCTGCTGCAGAAAATATAAATGTCATCTAAAACTTGAATCAAACGTTCAATATCAGTGTTGAATTTAGAGTATTTTCTTACCTGATGAGTTCAAACAGCACGAAACGTTGGTTGGGCGTGTGATGGATATGCATGAAAATGTGCTTTTTATCAGTGAATTTCTATTTGGTTTATGTAATTGAATGGTTCCCAAGGTTGTCACAGCCGGGGGTGTTGGTGGGGATAAGCTCCCGCTACCTACAAAATGCTCCCATACGGCGTGCGTCTCAAATAGCCTCTGACAACCGGAGCCTAACTCCTAGCCTGCTCGTGGTTGAACTGCTTCTACTGACAGGAGAAGGGGCGAAGGCGGGTGACTGTCGCCTCAAAACCATTTCGCTTCGGGTAGATGGAGCTCGTCTGCCTTGGAGGGCAGTCCATCTAGAGGATGGAAACCCTGATTCCAAACCTCCACTTTCTGTGGATTACACAATCGCAATACTCCGCCAAGGACGGTCCCAAGCCCGTCTGCATAAGGAGGAGGGTTAGATGCGGGGTCAGCAACCCCACTCTGTAAAAACCTCAAACCGCTACTGAAAACAAAGCAACATGTCATACCAAAGTAACATCTTCATGCTTGAATCGAGAAGAAACCTCATGTGAGTTAAAAATGAAGCAGACTGGTGAAAGCCCACCGGAAGCCAGTCAGCAGATGAATCTTCTGTCGATGAAATCAACAACAAAGATTGCCAACTGGAACGACCGTACGATATATGACACCAGAAATGCTGCACAGGTCGCGAAAGAAATGCAAAGGTGTGTTATACAACTGCTGGAAATATGTGAAAGTAGATTGAATGGATCTGGTATGTTGGTTTTGACATCTGGGGAACGGATTATTTAATCAGATCATGAAAATGAGAACCATAGTCAATCAGAAGTCCTCGCCATTATGCTATCCCCAATTGCTGCAGGTGCTCTCATTGGATGAGAAGCCGTTGACTCACGGATAATCACAGCCAGATTCAACTCCAAGGGGAGAAATTTGATGGTAATTAAATGTTATGCGCCCATAAACAATGCTAGCCTTGAGTCGAAAGAAGAATTTTACGTGCGTCTGCAGTCTTTCCTAGACAAGACACCCAAGCGAAATATCAAGATTTTGATGGGTGATATGAACGCGAAATTGGGTCCAGACAACACAGAAAGAGAATCTGTGATGGGTACGCATGTCCTAGGTAAAATGAATGAGAACGGTCAACTTTTCGCAGATTTTTGCGCGCTCAACGATCTGGTCATCGGAGGCAGCATCTTTCAACACCGAAACATCCACAAGGCCACCTGGACATCACCTGATGGTGTTACTACCAATCAAATCGATCACCTATCGATTTCACGAAAATGGAGACATAGTCTCCTTGATACACGCGTAATGCGAGGTGCGGATGTTGCTTCAGACAACTACCTTCTAATGGCCAAAATTAAAATCAAGTTGAGAGCTTTCTACGAAACCGGCAGTCGGCCTAGTGTAAAGTACCACACGCAGAAACTAAGGGAAGAGCGTACAAGAGAGATTTTCTCAATCTCACTGAAAAACAGATTCGAATCGCTCAAAAACTTAACCCCTGAGCTCCAAATAAATGAACACTGGACCGCTCTGAAAGACTGTTGGCAAGACACTTGTAAGCACGTAATTGGCAGACGGGTAAAGAAAGACAAAGAGTGGATCTCGAGTGAGACTTGGACACGGATCAACTCGAGAAGGCAGCTGAAA
>JACCGJ010022734.1:0-18167 GCA_013407085.1 Atriophallophorus winterbourni
TTTTTTGCACGGCGGCATACAGAATTTTGTCAACTGCAGGGTGGTTTTCTTCTTTGTTCGCAATCATAATTGACTTGTCCACAGTGAAAGCGAAAGTATGTGCTGGTACATGTTTCGAACGTATCCTCACAATTCGCAGTTTTGTGAGCCGAATAAAAATCGTGTGAAAGTCTCAGTTATTATAAATTTTGTTCCAGTATAAACTTAGTCATGCCTACAAAGACATTATGCGAAAAAAATTGGAATAAATCAGGAAATCTTCGAAATGCGTTGCGTTTAAATAGATGTAACCTTTATGTTACATCCGGCAGAAGTCACCAAAATCGTACAGGCCTGTTGGAAGTGTCTCACGACCGTGTAGCGCTGATTGTTTCCATGGCAGATCGCACGATCGATAAATGCGGACACTTACTAATACGCCCACGACCCAGATCTCCTCTGATAGGCATCCATGGTGACCTAACTGATATATTCAAAGGTCCTAGTTATCGAACTTACTGGAAAAAAGGCTTGAGCCTCAGATATGAGGAGATAAAGCGCTATCTTCACTTTAATGATAACATTTTGCAGAAGGAAGATGGCAACAAAGATGACAAACTATTCAAAATTCGACCAATTATGGATTCCATCAAGTCGAACTGTCAGAAACTTCCACAAGAAGAACATCAAGCCGTGGATGAACAAATCATTCCTACCAAAGCGCATATCTCCTTAAAACAATACAATCCAAGAAAGCCACATAAATGGGGGGTATAAAGTCATATCTAGAGCAGGATCGAGTGGCCTTATTCATGACTTCGAGATTTATACGGGGAGGATCGGAAGAAGGAAGATGTCGAAGTTGGAGTGTCATCAACCTACGCGCTTCGGCTTGCTGAAGGTATACCCAAGCACAATTACTACAAGTTATTTTATGATAACTGGTTCTCTTCATTGGGCTTATCAAGAAAGCTACAGGAATCTGGTATTCTCAATGTGTCTACCGTCAGGGTGAACAGGCTGAAAAGATGTATACTGAAGAATGATAAACTGCTACAAAAAGATGGGAGAGGAAGTTACGACTTCAGAGTTGAAATCAATAATAATATAATAGCTGTGAAGTGGTTTGACAACAAACCAATTCACCTACTTTCTTCATATGCGGGAATAGAACCGGCTGATACAGTGATGAGATGGGATCGAAAACAGAAGTCATATGTAGAAGTTGGTAGACCTTTCGTTGTAAAAGAATATAACGAATTCATGGGGGGGTCGATTTGTGCAATATGTTGACCGAACTGTATCGTACCGATTTCAAGTCGAAGAAATGGTACATGAGAATTTTTTCTGTGTAAATGGATTGACTAAAGTAAGGTGTCAAAAATGCGATGTAGCTCTGTGTCTGACCTACGACAAAACATAATATAGAGGCTATCACACAAAAGTACAATGCAGTGCCATAAGGAAATGACGCCTGAAAACTGATGACTTCTGCCGGATGTAACCAATTGGTTACATTTTGTTATTTTCTCAATTAGCTTGAATATCACAAACTTTTATATTATTTGTGTTATTTCCCCGGGTCAGACTCGTGTTCCCAGAAAAAATATTTTATTTCGGGTTTAGAAATATATCAGGCATGAAAGGGTTAAAACAGTTTGATAAAACTATCCATCACAAATGCTAAGGTTGTGGAGCTAACGCAGGGAATCTATTTAACGGATCAAGGTTTTGAAAACTCAAGAATGTGGATTTATAGTTTACACGGCCTTTCAAAGAACAATATTAATGCGAGCAATTAAACTTCCGAAAAATATTATCAAACAAGATTTAAAGCTCATATTTTATGTTAAAATATGATTTGTGTTTCTCATATTTAAATCCGATAGGGTTAAAATATCACAATGCGTGGATTTTCAGGCATTGTTGTTCAAATGAAGATTATCCGACTGGTGTGATGAAAATTCCATAGATCAATGTTTATTATCCTTGGTCATTTTGGTTCAAGGATGATACAATGGGCTGTGATCAGACTTCATATTTTCTCCCTCCTTGAAATTCTATATCGTATCGCCAAACTACGACAAGAAAGCCATTCAATTGAATGACAAGTAACATGAGATTGGTACTACTACCAAATGATGCACTTTTAAACCTATTAACCATTGTCTTGCATTATCACAAAAATCATTAATGTGCTGCAGTAAGAAGTACTTATCGATCTCCATAAGTGTTATCTGTCTTATGGGGGTTCGTCAGGGAATAAGTGCTACTCCGAAACTGATTCTACTGATACAATTCGAAGCAATGGTTATGAGCACATTTTGTGTTTGGGAAATTATTGAAATTCAAAAAGGCGCTTTTTAATAAGAAAAAGTGAATGGTCAGTTTTTCTACATTGTCTCATTAAGCCAATAATTTTTAAATAAATTGAAATATTTTATTGATCTTATTATATGCCAACACTACAAACATTTTTTGTCTATCTAGAAGATATTTGGTTGAAGGCATTTATCTAAACGAAATATTGTTCATCACGATATATTGTAAAACAATTTTTTATCAAACTCCCATAGGCACAAATGTGATACTGTAACAATAACAACTGACGTTTTTGCCATTTAGCAGCAATAGCATATGCAAAAAAGACAAGACTCAAATTTCGAAATGGACTCATTTGTGCCGAAGTGTTTACAAATCATGGAAGCAGACACCTCTGACGGGGACAAAATTCACGTTGCGTTTCGGCTGATAGTATTTTCCTCGTGCGAATATTTCAGGTAAAATAATCGAGGTTGTCGGAATTCATGTATTTCTTTATTTAATTTTATTCTGTATGGCCTCCCCGCGGATGAATTATCATCGGTGTCTTGCATCACGCCAACCCGTGCGCATTAATCTGAGATGAGATCATTGCAGATTGTAATCCAGGGACGTTCCTAACTTCAAATTACTTAGGCTGTACAAAATCGCATTACATCGATATCCTCCTTCAACATTTGACATACAGCTCTTCACTTGATCGTTTTGGCGCCAGAATTTAGTACGGTCTAAAGACAATGCAAAGTCTAGTGTGCACTGACTATGATTTGTAAGGACGTGGCCGTTAAGTAGTAGTTGAAGATTGGAAGATGTTCAATCAGTGAGCGATGAACACTTAAACAATAAGAAAATATAACTTGTATTTTTTCATTCATTTCGACGCTGACTTTAGCAGCCCTCCTAATTCGCATGCAGCAATTCAGCATTCCCACGAATGTCATCAGCTTAGTGGATATCAGAGAATCTGAGTTGCGCCGAAAGATGCTCCGCTTGCTTCACAATTCAGTAAACGACTTGGTTAACCCGATCGCTGCATGCAAATTAAATTCGCGACTTATCAAAATTTTATACCAACAATTAGGCCGATATATTCACGGGGACCCCATCCGATAACATGGTGCCCCATATAAACCACTTTATTGAAATAAGAGCGCGAAATTTGATAAAACAGGTAACGTTAACAGTTATTAGGATGAACGATGATCAAGAATTTTAAGCAAGGTGACTATTCAGTCGTTGCATTCCACTCCATAGCGAAACTCATCGAGGTTGACTTAAATAAGCGAATTACGTTCAGCAGAGCAATAATTTAGCATTGACGTCGCACTAACGGTGGAACTTGTTGCGCTCAAACTTAACTGCGCATAGGGGTAAAGATTCAAGATTTAACTATTGCAGATTTATGGAGAAAAAAGTGAATAGCTGTGCAATACTATAGGATACACTCAGAACATTAAAAAAGTCGAACATTTATGTTCGAATCATGATTATAAATGACTCAAATTTTGACATGGAGTGGGGAAATCTCAATCGAAAAATTATGTTTGGTGAAATTCATATTTTTTCAAGTGCGTGTGAAAACCGGGATCACTGAGAGTTTTGAACAAACTGGTGCTAACAAGTATTATTTAAAACATAAAGTTCGTGACTTTTCTTCAAAGATATTTTTTCATACAGAGTCGTTATGATCTCTGACCGTAAACTGTTCCATGGAAGGCATGATTTATAAAGGATGATGACTGCGTTTGGGGACATTGAAATCAATTTTGAATAAACGCCGGAGTGCGTGGGACGATGGAGAGTTATGCAGTATGTTAAAATTTGGTTACTTCCAGTGGACTTGCACTCAAGAGTGCAAAATCTCAGCATAAAAATTCGCATCTCAAAAATTAGATTATAAATTTCGGTAAACATTTTAATACATAAATGGTATATTGACGCATCTGCACAGGATTTGAAATTTTCAATGGAAATTGTTGCTTATTCTAGTGATTTGCTTTTCTTCATCTGTTGTAAACCTTTCTAAAAAGAAAATTTAATTAACTGCACAGCCACAGGTCTGTAAGAAGGCTGTGAGCATCGTAAGGATGGCAGATCGTAAGTTCAGTAGCTGACTCGAATGCTCGACACATTTTGTCATTATTATCAAATATCAACCGACGTATCTCTGAGATTGATGACAAAACTAGCGCTTTCAGATCCTTAAGAGTGAATTGTGCAGTGACTCACTGCATTCCCTGGCTAGGCTCCAATATTTGACAGACTTTTTGCACAACGGAGATCTCATTGGGTCTGAATAACAATGCAATTGATCTGATTCGCCGTTCTACAATTAATCGAGTATCACGTTACTATGTGTTTTGTGATTTCCTGAAGGTTGTTATTGAAACCACCAAATAAGTTGTAGGCATGACTTCAAAGTAAGAATCACCAATTACACAAACCTAGTATATCTATCAACAACAGATTTATGCTAGTTATGTAATTTTCCATTTCCTTTCCGCCGGTCAAAACCAAAATAATTTTAAGGGCTTGCTTCGGACGATATCGACCATGGATGTACAGCACCATTGCATTATTTTTTCATGTTCCACAGCTTTTAGAATGACCAAAGAGTTCGATTCGGGAGGAACAACCCCAACTAGCAGCCCTCGCAAAGATAGGGAGACCTCGGTTGATCGGCGTCAGTCGCACGCCGGCGGCGTGGTCCGCGTCCAGCATGTAAGAGCTATATTTGCTATTTCTTCAGGTTGCAAACGAAGGCCTCCAATGTGAGCGGTAAAGAGCAAGTTCTTCCTAACTCGCCGGGTCAATTCCAAGAGCTTTCATATCTCTTATGCAAACGTCTTTGTACCGCAAGTGAGGTCGGTCCAATGGTCGACTTCCTAATTGCAACTCACCGTAGAGTAGATCTTTTGGAATACGACCATTTTCCATTCTATAGACATGACCAAGCCACCGCATGCGTCGCTGTCGTAATACGGTGAACATGCTCTATAGAACATCTTTTGAAAGCACATCAGCATTAGTCACTCTGTCCATCCACGATATGTTCAAGATACGACGGATGCTTCGCAGATAGAAAGCTTCAGGTCGTTTCTTGCATGGTTGGTCCAGGTTTCACTGCTGTACAGTTAATCATTTGGTACGCACGCGCTGTATACCATCATCTTTGTATTGACAGTCAGCTTGTGGTTACGCCAAACACGCGAGTTCAATCGGGACAAAATGACAACTGCTCTGCCAATCCGCTTATCAATCTCTGTGTCTAGCGAGAGGTTATCCGCGATGGTTGAACCAAGGTATGTGAATTGATGTACTGGTTCAAGCTGACAGTTTCCAACAGTGATGATTGGAGGCGATACAGTCCCATGACCAAGAACTTTGGTCTTGCTCATGCTGATTGTTAGCCCAAAGTCTTTGCATGCCGACGAAAAACAGTCCATTAGCGACTGTAGGTTATCTTGGGAGTGAGCAATAAAGGCTGCATCGTCGGCAAACAGGAGGTCACGGATTACCACATCCCGTGCCTTGGTTTGTGCACTTAATCGGTTCAGGTTGAAAAGTGTAGGTAAGTGTCTTCTTTTCTCTTCATAAAAGGCTGCTTCAAATGCAGAGAATACCTACAAGCGTGAGAGCAAAAACACCCTTGTGTGACGCCTCGGCGAATTTCAAAAACATCTGAAATGTAACCGTTAAAATGGACTGAGCAATTCATGCCAGAGTGGAACAAAATGACGAGATTGAGCAGTTTTGAGGGGCAGCCTATAATATCAAGCATTTTGGAGAGACCCTCCATGCCAAAAAGTCGAATGCCTTCGTAAAACCAATAAAAACACTGTATAATGGGATACACTGTTCTCAACATTTTTGTTAAAGTTGGCTTAGGGAGATGATCATGTCAACTGTTGATATTCCCAAGCGGAAGCCAGATTGTGATTAGGGATAAACTCTATAATCTGAAACTTGTAGCCGAATCTGTATGTCTGTAGCAAACAATTTGACTGCAACATTCAAAAGGGAGACTCCTCTGTAATTGTTGCAGTTGCCTCAATCACCCTTATTCTTGAATAGCATGACCATCGCATTTCTTGTTGAGACACGATTTTCCTGCCGGCACCGAATAAGCAAATGGTGAAGTGGATGTACTTATTCTGTTATACAGCATTTAATGAGCTCAGGTGGAATTTCGACTAATTTTAGGCTAATTTCAGTCCTAAATTTTCATCTGCTGGCATACCTTTGACATTCAAGAATGCTGACCGTTTCTCGTAAAACACACCAGTTATCTCAGAAGCTTTTGCTTCAAACCAGTCGTTCGTTCGAGCCATTTTCGAGATTTTCGTTGAAAAATGCTATCGCATATACAACAGGCTTTTAAATATACCCATTTTCTGCAGCCGATTCGAGTGAAGTTGTCTTGTTGATCCGTTGATCCCCTGGTGCAATATTTTGCTAGCTTTTCCTCGCAGACTAGGTTCTCGCTTGCGAGTGACGTCCTATTCTATCCTTGGCTTAGCATATAATTTGGCACGGTAAAGTCTCCTGTGAGGAAACTTAAGTTTTGCACAAACCTACGAATGGTCAGTGTTGCTCTCTGCGATTTGATAAAACCTGATGAGGAGTGAACGTCCTATGTTAGCGCGCTGTTGCCAACTATAGTTCATGGTTGTTTTGCAAGAATTTTATGCTGTGGTTACTTGTTTGAAGGCAAATGTTACTGACATAGAGAACTGAACTTTGTGTTCACAGTGGCCAGAAGTAGTTGTCGAATTTTCCCTGGGTTTTACCGACGCCGAACCTTCCGAGACATTATGCCAAGACGCGTCTCATGCATTAACTCTGGCATTCAATGACCCAAAAACACATCACGCTTTTCGTAGAAGGTTTTTGACGACTGTTCTGTGGTTATGAAAAAAATGCGTCCTTTTCAGCAGGCCTCGCAGAGAGCGTCAGTGCATCAACATTGACAAACTTAATGGTACCAGTAATGCACTTAAGATTTAGAGTCCAAATCTGATCGCTTTCGCTGCTGCTTGGTTCCGCTGCTTTTAGTAGGTTGCTTCGCACTTCAAAACCAACTCCATGCAATCGAAGCACATCAAAACCCCATCCTTTCCCAGAAATGTGTGATTTCTTTCTGTTAGCATTTGACCTGCGAACTCTCATGTGCATGCGAATATAAACAATAGACTAGACTGAATTACCTTCGTTACTTTTCAATATCTTAGCATAAATCCAGTGAAACGTAGTCTTACGAGCACAGACCTTATATCACCCTTGTTTCCTTAACATTCACCTTAACAATTGACGATCCTGCAATTGATTGAAATAACCTTGAGACCGATTGCGTATTCAAAAGGGAAATAGATTTAAATACAATTATTTAGAACAGATTTTGAGAACCCTTTCGATTCGGACACAAGCTTCGTCAGACGAAGCGTACTCGTCAGTAGGGGAAAAATGACTGAATAGTATTCCATCAAGCATATCTGTTTTATCTTACCACTAAACAGCATATAATAAGACTAGGGTGTCTAGTCGCGCAGCCATGAATTGGATCATTGGTAAATATGCAAACTACATAACGAATGATCTTAAGTTTAAACAATATTTAATAGAAAGTAATTATTTATCAAGTATAAGATGAATATTAGCTGCCCATGTTTGAATCAGTGCTAAGAGCACGATTGTAGGTATCACTCCCTTATCCAAAACGTCAACAAAACTCCTTTAGTTAATCGCACTCAAATCACTTTTCAGCATTTTTGATCTCGCATGAGTTTTCACGAATTCCTCTAGCGTTCAAAATCATGCAATCACAAGGGAAGACCAATACACAGAAATTTTAACGTATATTACATATAAGAAGAAAAAATGGGCTTTATTCGGATACATGAATTTTCAAAAGTTTCAAGTATTGTTAAGCTGATTTTTGTGTAAAAGTCTCTTTGAACTTCAATGTTGGAGTGAGAAAAATTGACAAATACGATTCATAAAGATTAATCAACAACGACGTTTTAATTTATTTTGAATACGCATCTGCATAACTGGTTAAAGATGTCTTAAAATATGATATGGCAATTCAAAAGAGATCTTGTACTGCTGAAATATGTACAAAGTCCAAAGACACGAATTGCATCAAAAAATTAAACACAACAATCAATTATGCAAATTGTATGTCGTCCAGGGTAAAGTAGGAATGTGTCTGTTACCTGGGGATGACATTTCCTAGTCAGAATAAACATGATGCACCCTGTTAAACTGTGAATAAGTTATTCACATTCTGATGTCTTTAGGTGCATGCTTTCATTGAAAACTGTCAGTGAGCGTTTGGATTCAAAGTTTGAACATATAATAGCCAATTTTCAAACTGTCATTGAAAATACTTTTGCATTTTTGAGTGATTTTTTACCATACGTTCAAAGTGTTACGATACCGCCGTAGAAATTGTGTGGACATGTTGAATGCAAACTTAATTTACACATCAAATATTCATTGTTTGTGGAATTATTTTGAGTTTTCTCCGATTTTGACCATAGCCTTCAGAATTACGGAACCGAATTTCCCTGGATTTTTTATCATTTGCAATTGACTTGATATTACTGTGACGATGGCCTTTTTAATTTATATAATCAGGAAAGGTTGTGAAAAGATTGTGGTACGTTTACCTGTTGTCAATAGTAGGGAGACATAATGAAAATCCCGAGGGAAATCCACCTGAATACCATTCATATCGTACATCTTATGTCCTCATGAAGAATTTTGCTTTTTCTATTGGATCTTGAAAAGCATCTAAACAAGTCAAACACAAAGTCTTTGAGCTTCATCCTTGTTCAAATGGGTAATTCAGAATCGACTCAATGGTCAACGTCTATTATTCGCCTGCACTCAACATTAACGCTGATGCTGATGAGGAAGCAATCTGTAACTAGTACTAAGTCTATACTATCACTAAGCCGTTTCAAATTTATCCCAGAGTTGATGAATGAGAATGAAAATTAGAACCTAATGATTTTATAACTATTTGTTTACCACTTTATTTCAACAGTTATGGATCAAATGTAAACAATGTATACACTCAAATCTCAGTACTATGCCACCCGTCGGGACCGAGCAAGAGTGGCATAGTAACGATGGTTTGTAAAAACGGCTTTATTTTCTTGAGGCCATCATTTATTTGCTCAATCGATCAGTCCAAACCTCTCAAAATTCGTCGGCTGACGCATTTTCTTTCATCGGATCTCGTTCATCTCGTCATCACACGCTTGCATCACACCGGACTTCCCGCTTGTCTGCTGCATGAACTTTCGGACAGTGATCCAAGCACGCTGGGCTTCCTCGAACAGAACGATTTTATCCTCGACAATCACTTCGACTTTGCTTTCCACCGGCTCCTCATTGTACAGCATCTCCTCCGTAATCTCATCCAGCGTGAATGACCCGTCAGTCGTGAGGCGTTCGTCGACTTCAAGAAAGTCAGACAGCTCGATCTCCTCGTTCTCGTGCATCTTTTCCTCAGCAGGCAGAGCTTTCCACTCATGTTTGCCTAACCAGAATAGTAATCTTTTGCTTGCGTTTCTTTCCTCCAGTACACCGCTCTCCGCCGAAAGCCATGGTCTTGTTCGAAGCAGTTGCCAGAAGAGTCCAGTCTCGTCCAGGTTGAAGACATCATCTGCAGAGAACTGCCTGAGTAAGGGCCGGAGAACCTGCTGCTGCCAATTAATAAGGGATTGGGAATCCATTGCTCCAGCTTCGCCCTGCACGGTTTTGAACGTGGCACCATTGCGCTTCTTGGAGCTGTCTAACCAACCGTCGCTCGCCATCAAGTCCAGGAAGTGCATCAGCTCGGCCAGTTTCATCGCCTTCTCATTGATCAGATCGCCGCTGACAGGCAGATTCAGCCCTCTTGCTTGCTTCAGCCACATCAGCACTCCCTCCTCAAGCTTCGGGTCGTGATGATGCGTCAGCTTCATGCGCTTCGATGGAACTCCAGCTTTGGTTGCAGCTTCAATTGCATCCTTCTTGCTGTGAATTCCCTTCACGGTGGTTCTCTTAAATTCGACACCCCATTTCTTGCTAATCTCCCTCGCCAACTTGGACTTATTCGGCTCCTTCTTCACAGCATCAATGATCTCGAGCTGGCTTTATTGGCGGGCTTCATTGAGCAATATTTGGCAACGCTGATATCAGTGATGTAGGCCCTCATACAAGTCAGAATCATTTCTCATTATTTCACAAGCTTCAAGCATTGTGATACAATGTTTATGATTGACTTATCGGAAAAATATGAAAATATCGACTTAAGAAGCTTTTACAACGTCAGCTCAATCTGGCGTCTTGATCCAAAAGAGAGAACGATTACTTCAAAAACTATGTTGTCAAATACATTTGATTTGTTTATGTACGCGGAAACAAGAATACTTTAATAATGCCCTAACTTATCGAATTTACACAATTTTATTCACACAATTTGATCATGTTTTATCTTGAACAAAAATTAAAAACTTCAAAAAAATATTTTTATTAGTGAAACGTCGCAAACAAATTTGAACGATTTTTATTTTATTTTTTCATTATCTTTCATCCTTATTAGCTGTCTTCTGCCTTAAAACATTTGAATAAGCCAGGCCAGATCTTGATCTGAAAGCAGCGGTTCAATAAGATTAACAGAGACAAAACACCGCGAAACAAAACGCGCCTAAAACACATTGCAAAGCATAGCTTAGAAAATTGGGCATCACTGGAGTGAATTATAATTAACGAAATATCGCAGGTGCATTCATGTTGTTTGCAAGCAGCTGTTGGTCACATTGAAACTATTTCCTGTTTGCGTGAAAACAGTTGATAAATTTAAATTATTTTACGATAGAATTCACCCACTGTTTACGAGTTCCATGTCCATTTTTTTAAGTTTTGCAAGCAAAATTATATTGGAATGTATTGTGATGCTCACGCGCATAGATTTCAGACTTAAATCCACAATCGGTTTCTAATTAAAATGAACAATGGCATGCAATTTATTACACACGACCCAGGACCGGTTTCGAGCTACTTGGTATCATCTAACTGCCATAACTCTTTTGTTTTAAATTCCATATATAGCCGAAGATGGCTGCCGTTGTTGTACGTCCCGACGTCTGCATTGAAATTTATTTTCTTGGTCACTGTGCATTTGACTCAAAGGAGTAAATTTTCAGTAGGACTTTAAACTTCCTTTTGTAAACACAGTCAGGGAGAAATGTTAAACGGAACAAAAGGTGCTCATTTATCAGCTTGACGGAAGAATTGATTCTCATTTCCAGGTCATTTTTTAAATATAATTTAGTTTATTTTATTACATGAAACAGATTCGAAATGGTTGACATTGTATAGCACATAAGTTCATGGTTTTTAACAGTAAAACATTGCAGATATTATTGCATCAGCAACGAACAATGGTAATGCTACTCCTATACCGCAGAATATTGTTTATGACCGCAGCATATAGTTAAGTTTAAAGAGTCCACGTTTTTGTGGAAAATAAACTAAAAATTCATATCATTATAACATTTATGGATGTGATAAGTGTCAATTAGTGCTAATGAAACCGGTGATCTGTGCGTGAGATCAGCACCACAACGGCTTAATAAGCAAGCAACAAGATATTCTTCTGAGTGATAAATTTTTTTTACATTATCCTTCAATTTAATCTTCATCTTTCTGATTAAGCAGTAAAACTTTATTGAAAATATATTCTGTCGATATGAACAGAAAACAGCCATTATTTGAGTCAAATAATTGTTAAGTTTGTAGCATATTTAGAAGAATCAAGAATTCAAGAATTTATTGTCACAAAAAGCAAATAGCTTCACAATTACCATATCATAGTAAATATTCGTTCAATAAGAGGTATAAAAAACAATTATACGATGTCACTGGAGTCAAGTAATATGCTTACCCCGAGTCAATACACAGGCATCGTCAAATCTTTATGTAACAAATAAGTGTCCAAATTTCGAGTGAATGTTTTGATACAGGGAGAGTTGATAATTGCTTCGGGAAGGGCATTACACAGGAAACAGACACGTATCGAATAGAAATATCGGCGACAGTTAGTACGGGAATGGGAAATTTGTATTGACGCTGAGTGGCTACGTGTTATTCCTGATTCACGGTATTTGAACAAATGTTTGAGTGAATAAAGGGTATTGATGATATCCTAGATTAATTGAACACTTGCACTATTTTCAATATGTAAGTGCTCAAGAATGATTAATTCTTGAATTTTGCTTGCAAAACATGGTTAGGTAAAGATGGCACGGCCAGCCAGTTCAATCACATTTGCTAAAACACAAGCAGATGATGGTACACTCATGTTCATATAAAAGTGCTCATTTGCATGCATTTTGCATCTACATGAATTTTAGCATATCTAATTGAACATATTGGTCGTGTAGACCTAATTCTTGCTTAAAAGTAGGTTGATTTTTTAAAGCTTATGTATATAGGTAAACAATATATATGAATATATGCATGCACATAATTTTAAGGAAATCATCATCAGTATATTTATTTGGGATAAACTGTCTTCAACAAGCTTTGATAAAGCTTAAAACTATTTCGTTGTCATCGTGCAGTTGAATCGATTAATAAATGCAGATTTTGAAGTGAAAAGTTCTGATATGGTGGATAATGGATTATTCATGGAATAGCATTGATTTTTCTATGGCATATTGGCTAGAAGATGGTTCAAGGAGTAATCGTATACTCTATATAATTTATTACATTACGTTTAATACAGACAACTTGAAAAACTGTGAAAAACATTCAAATTACATTCTAATTTCAAATGTGTGGTGTGCTTTTGGCACTAATATATAGATACCGGGTGATATACGAGATACCACACTCGGGTACAGCAAAAAAGCACCGAAAATATCGACGACGACCATTGACAAATCGTTATAATTCCTATGATTGATGAGGCCGGTACGCCCGACCTGTTCAATTACTTGTGTCCAATCACATGTATAATGGGGTTAAACCCATAACCATGAACCAAAAGGATCATTTGCATGCATTTCCATCACACACCCCACGACCGGCTTCGTGCTGTTTGCACTCAACAGGTCCGGGCAGTCAATTCAATTCAATTCAATTCAATTTTAATGGTCTAAAAAGCATATAGCCTTACGAAAACCACAGAAAAATATGGAAATTTACAAATAACATATCTCAGTAAAAATGGGATTTGTTTGCTTACTGAACAGTTCAGGAATAAGGTAAAATTCCAAATGATAGAAAATGTTTTCACTCAGTGGCAAATGTATGTCCATGGGGTCGAGATGATTTGATGTGTGAGTTCAAAGTTATTAGGTTGTGGAATACATAGTCTCAATGTTCGGATGCGTGGACAGGAATTTGTCTAAGCTGGAATTGAATATATCCAAGTTGGGTGCATGTGCAACATTCGAGGGTAGGGAGTTCCAAGTGAAACATACACGTACAGAATAAAAATATCTTCGACAGTTCAGTCGCGAGTCGGGTATTAGTACTGTATACCCGTGACTCCGGATGGTTCTTGGTGGTTGTCGTGTGAATAGTGTATTAAGGGGATGGCTGGGGGTATGCAATATGTTAAACATTAGGATCAGATCACCTCTAAGACGTCGGTAAGGAGAGTCGAAAAGGTTGAGGTTTGCAATACGATCTTCGTATTGTTTGTGCTTCAAGCCGCACACGAGCTTCGTGGTCCGATGATAGATTCGCTGCAAGAGATTGATGTCTTTCTTCAACCAGGGTGACCAAGCCTGAACCGCATACTCCATGGTGGGCCTCAAGTAGGTATTAATTATTCGATGAACAGTCGGCTTCGTGAAACTCCGAAACATGCGTTTCAGCAGAAGCAGTACTTTTGACGTCTTTTCGTAGACAGCCTTAACGTTGTGTGACGGTTTCAACGTGCTGCTCACCCACACAACCAAGTCCTTCTCCTTGTCAGTTATTTCAAGAGTATGGGAACCAAGGGTGTAAGAGAACTCGAAGGGTTTTCCAACTGTCAATACCTTGCATTTTCTCACATTGAAAAGAAGTTCATTTCGAACCGACCATTCCTGTAAGACATTGAGGTCCAGCTGAAGCTGTCTGCAATCCTCAGTTGTGCGTACTTGTGTCCACAACTTGATATCATCCGCAAATAGCAAGATTTTGCACCGAACAAGTTTTGGTAAATCGTTTACATGGAGCACGAAAAGAATTGGTCCAAGCATCGATCCCTGCGGCACTCCACTTGTTACTGTAATGGGCCGTGACAAAGCACCATCAACCCTTACTCGAATAACACGGTCACGGAGATAATCCTCCAACCAGGCTAGTAATGAGCCCTTGATGCCCCATTGCTCTATTTTTTGTAGTAACAAACTGTGGTTAACACGATCGAATGCTTTGGACATATCCAGATAACAAGCATGTATGGTGAAACCTTTGTCCACAGCTTGTGTCCAGTCATCGATGGCAAGGAGAAGGTTTGAAAGGCAAGAGTGTCTTTTTCTGAAGCCATGTTGTTCGATTGCGAGCAAGCAATTATCTTCCAGGTGATTTGTGATGCTGTTTGCAACGAGGCGCTCCATCACTTTAGAGATCACCGGTAGTAGTGTTACTGGTCGATAATTGGATACTTCAGAACGGTTCCCTCCTTTGTAGATGGGGGTAATGATACCAGTCTCCCATTCACAGGGAAAGAAACCTTGGGTTATAGAGAGGTTAAATAAGTAGGTAAGCGGTGTACACAAAGAATAGGCACAGCTTCTGAGGATCAGCGGGGTAATTTCATCAGCTCCAAGAGACCTTTTCGTGTTGAGCTTTAACAATGTACGGAGGACACTGTCCGAGCTAAAAGTTAGTTGCTGTAAAACGTTTTCTGGTGAGATCACGGAGGTCAAAGGACTGGTTACGGTGTTCGGTGGACTGAAGACAGTGGAGAAGAATTGGGCTAGAACTTCGGCTGATTGCGATGCTGTCGTTGTTATTCCATCACATATCTTTAGGGCGGCAACCCCTGGTTTTACTCTAGACCGGTTATTTATGATCTGATAGAGAATTTTTGGGTTTGATTCCATTTTGTCGAGTAAATGTTTTTGATAATTCAATTTGTCGTCAACAACAAGTTTGTTTACCTTATTTTTCAGCAAACGGAATGTTTCCCAACTTTCAGCAGTGCTATCAAGTCGGTGAGCCCGCCATGCAGCATTTCGCATAGTCAACCATTTCCGTGTTCGGCTTCTCAGTTTAAACGTGTACCCCCTTTTCCGCACCTTCGGAACAAGATGAGAGTGCATTTCAACTGCAATTTTAATTTCGTTTGCCATCCATTGCCACTGACCTTGTACGCTGTCGGACTCGAGACCAGGGTCTGTGACATTCTTCAGAGTAGTATTAAGTTGTGAAAAGTCAATTTTCCTAATCAACTTGCTGGTGTCACTTTTTCTGATTGCCTGACAAATATAATCAAACGTGATAACTAAGTGGTCACTGAGTCCCATAGGAGCTTCATAAGCGAGACTTTCAATCACGTACTCTTCGTTTGTCAGTATCAAGTCCAAGGTAGACGGCGTATCACTACCCCGAAATCGGGTATTGTCAAAAATATGGTTGTGAAGTGGAATGTCCTCCAGCAACTGTTGAAATAAAGCATTCAAGGAGTTTTCTGGATAGACTGAATTTCCCTTATAGTTCGGCAAATTGAAATCTCCGATCAGAAGAAGTCTGCCTTGGTAATTCACGGATGTATGATAAGTCAAGTACTAACAAATTGAACAATGCAAGTCCATTTTGAGGTTAATTCAGTACGGTTATCTGCTATGCTCAGCGGTGTATTCGCATACAAATGAACTATGCCGTGTTGTCAATCGTATATTCCGCACTCAACCCGCAATCATCAAGTGGAATCAAGGTCACAGCCCGCAGAATAACAGCACCATGCTGTCATTCGTAAATGTTATACCAATTACGTTTTGATTATAGTAGTATTCAAATTACAGGCTAATTCAAGTTTCGCGGTACCAGGCTGAAAAGCAATTGGCTCTGCAATGAATCTTGTGATGGAAATGTTGATACCAAATTATGTGTCCAAAATGTATACTGACCAAAGCAGAGTAATTTTCGTTAGCCGGTATGTAGGAGCAACCACGAGATTAAGTTGCATGTACACGTTACATTTTAAGTTAAATATGGCTTAACTGGATGAGTCTATTGGAAACGAATTCTGAAGGAATCAGACACAAAATGGGTGTGAATACCCGCAACACTTTTGTTTTGAGTGTGTAATCTCAAGCAAGAAATCGTGTGTTGCTAGGAGTTTGCTGTCGGGAAAGCTTTTCCAGAAGGTAGTAAATAACATTGGCTCTCAACCTAGCCTTCGTGAGACTCCTCGTTTAAGTTGTTCAGTCTATCACGAATGTTCTAACCTGTCAGAATACGTGTGCGCTAGGTTAAAAAAATTCTAGAAACAAAATATGTTAGGAAGCCTTGGGGCACGGACATGAGAAGTGTATTCTGGTAACAGATACAAGATGTAATTCTTCGTGGTTTCAGATTGTCACGCAAAGTTGATACCTCTAAAATATACGGTCTGCTGGCATAGTAATTCGATGTGCCGTACCCAGAAACGGCACACCGATTCAAGAAGAAGAAGAAGAAGAAATTGACTTTATTCGTACACACGAATTTTCAGCTGTTACAATAATTTCGCCACAAATTCAAAAAATGATAAATATGTCCCGACATCGAGTTACAATTTGTCGACTGAACGATTTTTATTGTCCGTCTTAATTGATTGACATACGATCCAGTTTACTAGCAAAAGTTTTTGAGTTTTTTTACCGAGTCGGTCCATTGATAACCTTTCATGATTTGAACACTACAAACTTATATGATGTTTATATAAAAATACACAAAGCCTTTTGAACAAATTAGCGGATTTAACCGAGATATGTTCACACTACCCATCGTGACATTATCGCCATTACAGAAACATGGTTTCTTCCTAATTTATCGAAACGGAGATATCCATTCCAAATATGAATTTGATAAGGAACGATCGAGAGAGAAGTGGTGGCGGTGTTGCTCATTATTATCATAATCGCCTCCAGTGCCGTCTAATAAACAACACAGAATTCACCATCGAGGATACAAGTTGATGTTGTTTAACGCTAATTTCTGGTGAAGTTTGCATGATCGGTGTGGTCTACCGGTCTCCTTCATCTACGGAATCCTGCGACGAACGATCGATCCAAGTGCTTCAGCGTTTTCAGCAAGCGAACAATACTTATTAAGGCGATTTTGACCTGCCATTTATCTCAGAGACGTTCACTGCCCACAAACACTAGAATACCGATTTAGTGAGGTAATCGATGCAGTCCCTTTATACAACCATGTTCACGAATGCACTGCGGAGAAGATGTTCTGACCATCCATTCGTCTGGATTTGGTGTTAGCATCGAAAGGACAATCCTGGTCGCAAAACGACGGTTTCCGGCTCCACTGGGTATTAGTGACCATTCATTGCTTGTGTTCGACCATGTTTCAGTGCACATCAATCTCTTTGCTGATGGGGTGGTTTCTCACGGGTAAATAATTCGCCCTGAGTAAATGGCTCTTGCAGATTTCAGCATTGGGAGACGGACCGCATAAGCCCTGACTCGCAATTTAAGGAAACTATAGATTTTCTGAAACTGAAGATAGACGACAACTCACAGATCGCTCCTAGGATATCCGAATATGAGCTTCGTTTTGTTGTCCGCAGCAGAATTAAAAAGCGATAGCTCTCAAGCGAGCAGCGTGGATGCAGCATAAATCCAACAATACTTCTCCTTCTTGGCAACATT